>CM056171.1:48837220-48874495 GCA_029691765.1 Entomobrya proxima | reverse complement strand
AAATATGTAGATATAAGAAGCAGTATTTGGGTAACGGGATTAGTATAGCTTGGACGTTTTGTGCGTGTCAAAGATAGCCGTCCAGCAAGATAAATAAGAGGAAGTTTTCATCAGTTTTTTTTGAGTAAATATATTTTTTATTGCTGAATTTTCTTCAGGTTGTGTTTTATCCAAGTTTTAAAAAATGTACATCTTTTGTGAAATTAGCAACTTTAACAACCTGAACAATTATTTTACAAAGAGCATGCAATACAAATTGATTAAAAGACTAATTCTCAAATTACCCCGTGCTTCTGCTTTCTCCTCAATTGCTACTCTCTGCGTGTGCTATTGTTGAATTTCGCTTGATCCGGAATAACTTTCCTGTTTAAATATGTGAATCAAGAAGTTAAATCTGATGGATTGATTTGCAGTAGTGAATAATATTTTGCAGATTTAATATTTGCAGTAGAGTTCAACGAAATATAAGAAGAATATTAGTTCATGCGTGAACGTGATAAAGTGAGAGATTTGAGTGCAATCTTCAAAAACTGACAATTAGCTTTGAGCTCCACCGTGATAATCCAACAGTTTCTCAATAAAATTGAGCAAAAGTGCACTAACGGTTATGGTGTCAGTGACTTTAGAAATAGATTGAATTGGGATTAAAATGCAAAAGTTCGTGTACAAGTTGCTGAGAATGAGAAAATGAGTTACAACGTTTACTGAACTACCGTGGACATATTCATTTCAGAAGGTAAGCTTGTCTATAATACTTTTTAAGGCGTATCAAACCTATATGAATACTATTATACTTGGCGTTAAGTGTGCTTTCCCTTAATAACCAAAGATATCATAAATACGAGGTTTTTAATAAAACGAGTATAATTCTCCAAAGCACTGAATGTTTTTGTTTGCATTATATTTATGCATGTGATGAAAATGTTTTACATTGCAACAATCTACATGAAAATTTCAGAAATCAAGAGTTCATAGAATTAAATATGTAGTATATATTATGCGGCGTAATAGAGCAACATCATTTCTTCTGTGGAATCTTTATTTTAATTTAACTTGCTAAGTTACAAAGCTTCATACATAAATTTAGTGGTAGCACATTTGGTGTGTTTGAAACATGATTAATGATTAAATTATTATCTATAATACTTAATTAAGTGACCCAGTAGAATAGGAATACAAAATGCAAGTGTGAAATTGCAATCTTATAAACTAGGTAAAATGCTAAATACATCGAAATTATATTTGTAATAAGGTTATGGTATTATTTGAGTTGAATTGGATAATCTCCAACCAAGTGTTGGAGGTGTAATTTATGGCACCACCAAGCTTGACTCTAAACGGTGGCATTGCATTGACCAACCTTCGATTATAACGCGTTTTTCGATTTTGGATATTTTTTATAGCTAAAGCTGTATTTGTGACCTGTCCCTTAATACTACCTTCTAGTTCAACAATTAAGATTAAAGCGTGTACAAACATACACAGAAAAACTAGTTTTGCAGGAAACACAACAATATTGAAAAATAAAATCAAACAATATAGGCCACCCGTAAAGCAAGCACAGGATGCGCAAAAAATTGGTAGAAATATAGATTCCTGTAATATATTATAAAAATTTAAAAGCAGGTATATCTCCTTATACATTAATATTAGGGCTTCTGTGCTTTTATGTTTTCTCAGAGACAATTTTTTAATTAAATACAAATAATCCAATATAAAGTAACAGTGAAGCATAGAGTCTACGAACACTTCATAATATGTTGAGGGTAGAAAATATACTGCAGCCATACCGAAACAAAAAACACCAACAAAATGAAAACAAAAAGAAATAATCTTTTCAATTGAGGTTGGCTTAAGAACTTTGCACGTAGGAGTGAAGGGTTCTAGGGGAATGAGAATTGTACACGGCGAAAAAAATAAATGCAATACAACAATTAGGACTGATCCAAAAACAGCAAACCTTATCAGGTACATATAGGTGCTAATTCGTTTTCCAAGTCCAGAACATCTGGGTTTACAATGATCTAAAAAAACAAGTTATAATTTTAAAATTATGGGATTAAAACCAGGATAAAGTTTTTTTTTTACCGTGGATTCTTTTGCGCTCAAAGGAAATGAACAGATTAAACAGATTTGCTATTTCAAATCGGCGTTCAAAATGGAGCATTAACAAACATAAAAACATGGTGCCATTGGGCAGGTAGGCTAAACTAACAGCCAGGTTGGAAATGTTTACATGCCCCACCATAAGATGTGCAAGAACTTGCGTCCAGCAAAGAATTACCAGACTTAAAGTTGCATACCACAACTTAATAAATGTCAACTCATTAGTTTTATTGACAGCTATGGTCGATTTTTTGGCAGTTTCTAACACAAAGAAACGCAAAAGCTTTAAAAAGTCCAAGTACTGCAGCACACGAAAAGCTTTTTTATTTTGTAATAACATTTTTACAGTGAAATTTGAAAGGGACTTTTTAAATTTAATATTTTAATTTTAGTTTTTGCCTTTGAGAAACCAAACGTGAACAGTTATTTAAATTTTTCACGTGCACCAAATCCTTTATTAGTTTTCTACTTTTTTTGTTTTCAGGATTTCACCACCAAATTCTTTCTTCAGCATTGACCTACACTCACGAACAGTCTCTTTACGACTAAAAACCCGTTCAGAAGCCAATATGCAGCTAGTCGTTTATCGTTGTGACGCGGCCAACTGCTTTCACTACCCGCCCGACTATTGCACTGAAAAAGTCTATAGACTCTATAGACTTCTCACGTTGGACAAGACTCACGTAAAAGGCTAAGGTATGACACTGCAAAATGAAACCATTCTTTTAATATATCTATTTTTTTTAAATCTCAGAAAATTGGAATAAAAATTATGGTGCAAAATACTTGCATTTGTTGCATAATAACTGCATGCGCAGATTTTAAAATCTTGAGGATGACATCATTTTTGTTATGTAAACATTGTGAATAGTGTTACAAACTTAAATATTACTCTGGTTTATAAATTGGTTTATTAAGGTTCATGCTAGTGAACATTATTTTTATCAAAGTTAGTGTATCCAAGAGAGCTATTAGGGTTTGAGTTGGGAAAGGATCACGATCCTGCGCGATAGCGGGATTGCATCTTTAAGATTTTGTTCTCGGGATCTAGGATCTTGCCAATTTCATGGGATCTAGGAATGGAGAATTTCCGAGATCAATTACCAGAAGAATTCCACTAATCCATGGGATCGGGATCGCGCCAATTTTACTGGATCTCAGGATCCCGGAATCCGGGGTCTTACCAATTTTATGGCATAAATAAATAAATAAATAAATGAGCTTGCTACTATAAATAAGAGTTAATTTTTTCTGGTTTTTAAGAACCGTTGTTGCAAAAATAATTCAAGTATTTTTGGTACATTTTTTTGAAATTATCCAATCAAAAACCTTTTGATTTGTGGATACACAAAATGGTCCAGGAAAAAGGCTGCATTAATTGTCAGTCAGAAAACCCATCGTCATCTACCAATTGAATTCAATAAAAAACAGAAAGGTTTAATTAATTACAGTTTGTCAGCAAGAATTACAATTAAATTGCAGTTCATTTTCCCTATTGTCATATTGCATTTTATTAACAAAACAAAACAAACATTTTCAATTAATTTTTTTTATGAGAGCTGCATAATAAATCATCTATTAGGAAGTAATTTGACATTGGATGTTCATATAAATGCCACCGTATGCAATAAGCTTTATAGCATTATCCAGATAATGGTGGATAATTGAATTTACAAATGAATTTTCATAAAAATAATTATATTTTCATTACAATCGTATTGATTCTTAGACTCAATGGTTTTTTTACTGTAAGCAGTAACATACACACTGGTTTTGCTCCGCTTAGGTTAATCAAGAAAAAATAAGTTATCAAATGCTATTAATAGATTGGTTAAAAATTTCTATTTAAAACTTCATAAAAATCAATTTTGCTACTTGCGCATACTTTATTGTAAATGTCATGTTTTCACCCATCCATTTTAGTTGACAACCAAAATCCCAGATATTTTATAATTATATGAAAATGTTTTTGTCAAAAGAAATGTGCATTATTCAACCGGTATGAATACGCAGCGGAATTTAATTAGATTCTTTATTGAGTTAAATGTCAGGGCCAATGTCAGGCGCGTGCAAATTCGATAAATTTATTTTGACAGCGACGTTTTTCAACTGAAGCGACTAAAGTGATTACGTATACGGTTAAATGTTGAATTTATAATGTGATTTGTATCTGCGCTATTTTATTATCTAGTATATTCCCTAATACTATATGCATTAATGCTGAACATTACGTAGACTTGCTGAACATGTCCACACTTTTGAGAATTTAGTTTTTTTATGAAAACAGTAGAATATTTTATTAGGACTAGTATTTCAGGTTTACATAGGGGACTACACTCCCTACACAGTGTTTTGAAAAACCTGAATAAATATAGCGCACAATGTTTTATCATCTGATACATGTAAAAATAATTTCAAATTCTAATAAGTATTTAACTTCTCCATATCAATCAACTGGATAAACTTATCGATTAAAAAACTTGAGTTAATTTTAAGGAATAACAACATATTTTATATTCAATATTTCAGAGATGAAGTCATGCTATGATTAAAGAAGATCGGAAGATGCCAATTTGGGATACACTACGCTTGTTTAAAAAGGATGATAAGGATTCTACAAATGAATAGTAGGAACTCAGTATCTGCTCAGGTGAGAATACAACACTCGTACTAATTTGTAAATGTTCGATAAGCCCAAATATATCTAATTAAAATATATTCTGAAATAAATTAGGTACGTTTAAAAAAGTCAATTAAATTATTTAAAGCTAATTTATTTTTACAAATTACTGCATTACGTGTTTTAGGCATTACTGCTGCCAAAACGGAAGACTATGGCTAAAATGTTAACTTGTCAACTGGATTATATTTCTTCCATTAGCTTTTACTACGTGCATGCATCTGACCACATGCCTGGAATATGGTTAAGGATTTATAGACAAGCAGTGAGTTTGAAAAATGTTTAATTTTTTAGGATGATTTAGTTTACTAATTATTTTGTTTGTTTGTTACAGAATTGTGACTGCCGGTGTCCAATACGAGCAAACTTACACATTTTCACCACCTTATCACCCAAGTTGTGTGACTCAAAATCAAACCAAAGCAAAAAAAATGAGGGACAGAAAATGGAATCATCATAATTTATTTTAAATATATATTGTAGAGTATTTAATATAAAATGCAAAGTTCTGCTTTTTTTGTTAAAATAAAAGTACAATTGGTTGATTTGTTACCAAATCCAAAAATATCATGACTAAACCTACAAACCTACAAACTGATAAGACTTTTGAGGACCGAGGAGGGGGGGGGAGCGGGATTTCAAGGAAGAATTCCTAACCCTGCCGGGGAGGGAGTACGCTGTTGTCAGGTGTCAAACTTTAAGATCCTGGCGTTATAGGAAATGGACATCGGAGGGGGGAGTGTTGGTTTGGTGGTCAAGGGGGCCCCTCAAAGGAGCTACTCGGTCTTTTAATGCGACTTTAGCACCACCAGTCACGACAGAGTCCCAGTCCACATTCTTCTTAGGAGCCACTTCGTCAACATGCTCCTCCTCCATGGCCACCTCAGTCAGCTTCAAAAAATTACCCGGGTACTTTTTAACTCCTACCCCGATTTCTCCCCCCCCCCCTGTTTTTATTCCAGAGGAGGCGATAAAGTGACGATTTTTTAGACTGATAATGGCTTGACCGACACACAGCGCAACGTATTGGCAGCCGTACAAACACAGGCCAAAACTTTGACTTTGTTGGGATGGGGCTGTCCACTTGAAAAATGGAATATTTTTTGGTCCAGGTGACACTTTCGGTGTTTTCGGGTGACGAACAGTGTGAAGGTGGTCCATTCTGAAAAAAATAGAGCACAGATGACAAAATGCAGGTAGTTGGCCGGTTGGCCGGAGGTGCAGGTGGAATTTTTGTCCAGTTGACGAAACGATCGGTTAATATTGGAGGAGCTTGTCAGAGGACCATGTCAAGTGACGAAGTGGCCAAGGCCCAAGCCACCAAGGGCGGGGAGTACCTGGAAGAAACCATTTTCAGCAAGATTGTGGACAAGAAGATTCCGGCCAAGATGATTTTCTAGGATGACCAAGCCCTAGCCTTTCATAACGTGTCACCTCAGGACCCTGTCGACTTTCTGGTCATTCCCAAGAAAAGGATTGCCATGTTGAGCCAGGCCACGGGGGAGGATTAGCCGTTGTTTGGACACTTAATGGATGTGGCTAGGAAGACGACGGATCAGTTGGGTAAGTGGTCAACTGGTCATGTTTAAGATTGACACTTGTTGTGGAGGTGAATGAATGGTTTTGGATTGGGCCGCCGATGGTCACTGTCCATTTTGGAAGGAAGTTCGGGTCCTTCAGGAAATTTAAGAAAGTACAAACCCTAATTCGCATTTACTCTGCTGAATCCATAGAACATTGCCAAATCATTCTGGCCGTGTTGCTAGGACAAGCGGCAGCCCAGGTTTTAAAAAAATTCTAAAATTTTGATCTCAAAATTTTTCAAATTTTAATCCTAAATCATTTTTTAATTGGATTTTGAAGGAAGCTCCAGGAAAACAACCATTGGATCACTTTCACACTTTTTGTCACCCGAAATCACCGAAACGGTCACCCGGACCAAAAAAATATCCTAGATTTCAAGTGGACAGCACCATCCCAACAAAGTCACGGCTGCCAATACGGGCGCTGTGTGTCCGTCGTCAAGCCATTTATCAGTCTAAAAATCGTCACTTTATCGCCTTCTCATTTAAAGAAAATCCCGGGGGTGGGGGGAAATCGGGAGGGGGACAGAGTTACCCGGGTAATTTCTGCAGGTGGATGAGGTGGCCATGGAAGAGAAGGATGATGACGAAGCGGCTCCTAGAAGAATGCTCATGTTGACTAGGACACGTGCTGTAAGACGGAGTAGTTCCTCGGAGAACCCCCGGCTGGCGGGGCTGAAAGGTGAAACCCCCGGAAAAAAAATTCTGCAACTTTCGGGTTTTTCCTCCCAAAACCCCAATTTCCTCCTTTTTTCCTCTCACTCGCCCCCTTCAACAGCTTACTCGTCTCCTGACCCACCGTCCTGCTCCCCCTAAGGTCTCACCACAGCCCCGTGACCACCAGAACCCTTCCCCCTTTCCAAGTGTCCATTTTCCTCCAACGCCACAATCTTAAAACTGAACAACGTCGTGGTGTACTTCTGAAATGCGTGCTATTCACTTCCCGAAATCTGGTCATGGTCTAACTTCTCACGTGATTTTAATGTTGATGGTCAAACGGTCAATCATGGAGTGTACTCGGAGACAGGTCCAAGTGGAAAAAAAAGTGGAGGTGGAACCTCCGGAGGAGAAACGGCTTTTGGATGTAAAAAAATTCAGTTAAAAACCTGCCCCCCGTGGGATCTTCAATCACTCAATCATGCAGTCTACCCACGAACTGGTACAGGATCCAAGATGTCTTTTTTTAATAGTGACGTAAAGGGCGTTAGTCAGCCACAGCGATTCAGTTTTTGTACAGGGGATGTTTTATCTCATTTTCCCTTTCCAAGGTGAGCTCCTCCAAAATAGACTGAACCTGAAAACGCCCAAACTTTCTTAAAAAATGGACTGGTGCCGAAAATTTAACACATCCTACTACTCCTTCGTCACTTGCCCCATTCTCACACTGGAAAAGCGAAAAGGGTTTATGAGCCACCACTAAAGCCTGTCCATCTTTTTCTAAAAGTGCTTGAAATAAACCTTGAAAAAACTACTGGACAATGTACAAAAATCACTTTTTCATTTATTCTTCCATATTTCTTTGAAAAAATAGTTCGTTTTTACACTAAGTTCCTTGAAATAACCTAATTAACTATTGCCACGCCCCCCCGACAATTAGGTTTGGGCTGGACCCTGTTCAGCTTCTGCCATTCCTGCTCTTTCAGTGCCACAATGGACAACGCATTGTGGCACTGAAAGAGCAGGAATGGCATGCAAGTCCAGTGTCCAGAGTGTCCAGTTCCGGTTTTAACCGTTCCTGCACCCAAAAATCCACCACAACAAACCGTTGCTTTAACCGCCAATTCTTCAACACCCCCCCAACCCCCCCCCCCCCAAAAAAAGGAGAAAACGTCACCTTGTGAAGTCAGCGGACCAACTGTACTCTGACTTCTGGCTGATGACCATCTGAAAGACAAAAAAAAAACGTAGAGAAACGGTAAAATTTTATAAAAAATAAATTTGGACAGTGGTCACCGGTGGCAAGTCACCATTTTACTGACCTGCAAGTACGTCTCGGCGTCCTTGAGAACCCCATGCATGTAACTTTCGTTTTAATGATGTCCAAGTGACTTGGCTTCAGCTCAGTGCTCACCATTTCTTTGATCCGGTTCACTAATGCGGCCATTCTGACCATTGACAACTTTCAGCCGCCCCAATGCCAAAAACTTGTCCATTTAACCCTAAAATGTCCCAAAAACACCGAAAAGCCTTAAAACCCTGAATTTCTCAAAAAAAAATCCCCGAAATCGAAATCGTCAACCGGCTCATCTGCCTTTAGAAATATTCAAGTCTCTTGGCTCCCGCCCAAAAATCTCACCCTGTTCCGTTTTCAATGGCTGTATAGCTTTGCATGGATCATACTGCCCCACTAAAATTGTCAATCTTTTGGATTTTGGACCATTTAGCACGGTGACCATGCCATGTCATATTTTTGGTAGCCGGTTTGAAATGGCCCATTTCAAATAAGTGAGGTGTAAATTCGGAGGGGGAAACACTACCCCCGGGTATTTTTGGGTGGGGGTTGTCAAGCTTGTACGTAAAACCGAGGATAAATCTAACCAAACTGAAGAACAATCGGGAAACTTTAGAAAAATTTCCCAAAACTCGGTTCTTTCTTCAAATTTTTCACAAAATCCCCCAAATTTTAATGATCTCCAATTCCCCCCCTTCCCTTTTAACCCTATTCGTTCCTCCCCTTCAAATCCAGTGCCTAAAACACCGGAACCACGTTCCCATGTTCACCCCCGGGTGTCCATTTCCTCCCACACCTCGATCTTAAAACTCCCCGAAATCGGGCCATGGTCCAACTTCCCACGTGATTTTGGCGTTGATAGTCAAAATTGGTAAATCATGTGGTGTCTAGCCGGGCTCTAGTCCAATTCCAACCCAGGATCCAACCTTAAGAGTCCTTTGGGCCTGTAGCAGCTTACGTAATGGGCGTACGTCACACAGTGATCAAGTTTTGGTGCCCACCCACCCAAAGTGGTCGAAGGGGATTTTGAAATAAAGACGTTATTTTAAGGTTACCTACTTCTGCCCACCTTCAAGCAGACCATGGTTTTAAGCTTGGATCAAAATAAAAACGGCTAAAATCCAAATTGTCCACCTTGTCAATTTTCCACAGAAAACCCTCAGGTCCTGACCCGGGGTTGTTGACCAAGAAATGTTTGGAGGGGATGAGGAGTCCCTAGTCCCTTCTCCTCCTCCACTACAGATTTATCCTCCATTTCAACTTAAAACTGAACCCCAACTCTTTTACTCCATTAAAAATGCCAAACGCCCAAAAAGTACCCTACAAAATAGCCATGGCGGCTTGGGCCTTGGTCACTTGACATAGTCCTCCTCCAAAAAGCTCCTCCAAAATTAACCAATTTTTTCGTCAACTGGACAAAAATTGCACCTCCAAATTTACAAAACCAGCCAACTACCTGCATTTTGTCATCTGTGCTCATTTTTTTCAGCAAGTACCACCTTCACACTGTTCTTCACCCGAAATCACGGAAACGGTCACCCGGACCAAAAAAATATCCTAGATTTCAAGTGGACAGCCCCATCCCAACAAAGTCAGTCTAGTGGTCACGGCTGCCAACACGGTGCGCTATGTGTCCGTCGTCAAGCCATTATCAGTCTAAAAATCCTCACTTTATCGCCTTCTCTTTTAAAGAAAACCCCGGGGGTGGGGGAAATTGGGAGGGGGAAAGAATTATCCGGCTAATTTCTGGAGGTGGATGAGGTGGCCAGGGAGGGGGAAGATGTTGACGAAGTGGCTCCTAGAAAAATGCTCATGTTGACTAGGACACGTTGTTGTGGCGGGACTGACGGTGGAGAACCCCCGGGGGGGGGATGAAAGGTGGAACCCGAAACCCGGAACCAGAAAAAAAAATCTGCAAATTTCAGGTTTTTCCTCCCAAAACCCCAATTTCCTCCTTTTTTCCTCTCACTCGCCCCCTTCAACAGCTTACTCGTCTCCGGACCCACCTTCTGAATTAAACCTTCTGAAACTGAGTTCTGAAACCTGCCCCATATCCTGCTCCCCGTAAGGTCTCACCACAGCCCCGTGACCACCAGAACCCTTCCCCCTTTCCAAGTGTCCTGGACACTGTGTCCATTTTCCTCCAACGCCACAATCTTAAAACTGAACAACGTGGTGTACTTCTGGAATGCGTGCTATTCATTTCCCGAAATCTGGTCATGGTCCAACTTCTCACGTGATTTTAACGTTGATGGAGTGTACTCGGGGACAGGTCCAAGTGGAAAAAAAAAAGGTGGAACCTCCGGAGGTTCTCTGGAGGAGGAACGGCTTTTGGATGTAAGCCAGGATGGGATTCCGGTCGTTGTTCACTGCCCACCTTGTCAATCCTACAAAAATTCAGTTAAAAACCTGCCCCCGTCCCCGTGGGATATTGACCAAAAACGTCAGAACAGGATGAGCCGCCACCTAAATCACCTCCCCTTTTTCAACTTTAAACTGAACCTATTTTATCCCTTAAAAATGGTCAAGAAACAAGCCTACAAGCCCAACTTCATAAAAATGCCTAAAAAATCCCTTTTTTTCACTGATCCTGAAGCCCCTTCCTAACCTAACTCTAAAAACTGTCCAGTGTCCATCTCCCTTCCAAAAATGCTTCAAAATAAACCCAAAACACTAAACATCCTCTTCTTTCCAAATACCACTCTTTTAATTTATTCTTCCACTTTTTCATAGAAAAATCCCACTATTCCCCCTTAACCACCCACTTTATTTCCCAAACACACCCCCCCATCCCATTTCGGCTCCGTCCAGGCCACAATGGACAACGCATGAAGTCCCGTGTCCAGTTCAGTTATTAGAACAGTTCCTGCACCTAGAAACCAGCACCATTAAAATAACCGTCACTTTAACCATCACTTCCTATACTTCCCTTTCAAACCCAGTAAAAAACCTGACCTTTTGATGTCTGCGGACTGCGGACCAAGGGTACTCCTTCAAACTTTGGACTGACAATGACCACCTAAAAGACAAAAATCCTGTGGTCAATTTTTACAAAAATTTTGGACATGGGTCACTGGTCACCGGTGACAAGTGACCATTTTACTGACCTTCAAGTGCATCTCCGCGTTCAAGGATAATGACCTAGGGACATGGCGTCAGCTCAGTGGTCACAATTTCCTTGAACCGGTTCACTCAAGTGGGCCATCCTGACCATAGACAACTTTCCACAGCCTTTTCTCCCGCAGCCCCCATTGCCAAAAACTATTCTTTTTAAACCAAACAGCTTGAAAATGTCCCAAAAACGCCTTAAAATCCTTAAAAACCCCCGAAATCCCCGAAAAAATGCTTTAAAACCCCGAATTTCTCTGAAAAAAATCCCCGAAATTGTCCACCAGTCCATTTGCCTCTAGAAAAATTCAAATCCCTTGGCTTCCGCGCAAAAATCTCACCCGTTCTGTTTTCAATGGCTCTCTAGCTGCGCATGTATCTAAATGCCCCATTTAAAAAGCCTTTGTTTCCCTGACCACTCGCATTTGGCGTCACTTTCTTTTGGCTTACCATCACTGGAGTAACTTCGGATAACTTTTCAAAACACCAAAAATCCTTACATTTCTTAATTTGTTTTCAGGTGTTTACTCCATCGGATTAAAATGGCCACGCTAACCGGATAACAGCCGATTTTTACGCTAAGAAATACTTTCCAATAACCTCTCTAAAAAAGGACAAACTGACTATAAAACAGTTTTAAAGAATTCTTAAAGCTCAAAATCCTTTATTTTAAATACCAGCTCTGTTAAAATTTAAAGAAAAAAATACAGCTAGTCATATCATAATATAATATAATATATCAGCGTATCATTATAAAACACCACTTAAGTCCCTTCTAACATTCATATGGATGTAACCAACTGTTTCTTTTTTAAACACAAAACACCATTGTTGTGGAAGTAGTTCACATCCAGCTGCAAGCTCCATTCAGTATTTTGCAATGGTTAAGCCTTAAAATCTTCAAAAATCTGTCAGCAACAAAAAAGTTATATCATTAGTAAGAATTACTCCGGTACACATTCATAATGTAAAACAGCAACGCGTACCTACATTACTTGGTTCACTAGATACTACTAAGGTGAAATATTTAGCCGTTTTAGCCGAACACCCAATCATTTCCTGGTAGATGCAATGTTAGCCTACCTTCTCCAGGTAGGCTTTAATGTACACAGCGTCCATTCTCCAAAATGACCCATGAAAATCTCAAAAAGAAATCAGTAGACATGCTATTATCGGGTCTTAGGCATACAAAAGCGGTGATCTGTTAAAATAATCCAAACTTTAAAAATCACTTTCAACAACACCAAATTTACATTTTGCTCATTTCTCGTTTAACGGAGCTATAAACACTTTGGTTCATACCATTAATCCAGTCTTCGGATTTGTTAACCCAACCGAACATCCTTGTCCTGATGCTTCTTCAGCAATCAGAATTTTTGCTATGAAATATCAAACGGGTTCTCAATCCGCCAGCATCATTTCCGCTTGCATCAGGTTGTCAGGATTTTTAAAGACTTCAGAATGCCGGGCATTCGTGAAATGTTTCCATTTGATGGCGGCTGGATTTGCCATACTCAAATTACTGGGCGTTGTGCACCTTGAGCAAAAACTCCAAAATGCTAAGAAAGTTAACACCACAAACCGCTAAGAGACATTTTTATTTTCAAAAATTATTAATTTACCAACTTTTATTTTTAAGCGTATTTACCACTTAGCCGCCGCAAAAAATTTGTTGACATAGCTTGGGTTGCTCCTAGCGCTGTGGTTCAGCACCAAACAATAAATTATCACCAGCCAATCAGTCCGTTAATGTTATCACCAATTATAATTCCAGTCGTGCTTAAAATGGTTTTTTTCCTGAGCCGAATCATTTGCTGCCTGTGTGAAAATTTATTGCAATTCATGCACTTACTATTTTGTCAAATGATAAACACACTTTATTAAAAGTTGCTAATAAATAATCAATAGCTATTTTAACTTCTTTTTCTATCACTGTCCATCTGCTGATCACAAATTTTGCAAAAAAAACAAGCTGATGTTTTTTGTGCTTGTGTAAACTCACCGCTGTGCATGGGGCATTTTGAGGTTTTTTCTATGATTTTGGGAATGCGCATCTGGTACTCTCTTTTCTTTGTTGATGGAACGCGTCTTGTTTTGAGAATGCATGCATTGCTAAAACGCATATGAAGAGTTTTTGGCTTTTCTACATTACTACATTTCTAAAAATTGGGAGTTGCCATTACAGTGAACACGTAGTGGGAATAACATTTTCAATGAAATGGGAAGACAAAACCAAATTTCTGCTGAAAGGGACATTGAATTATAATGTACATACGCGACTTTTGAGGAAAGAACCGAATCATTTGTTAGACTGGAAAGCTGTTTCACTACTATATTTTCCAAACGTATATTATTCATAATACTTGTGCGCACCAATAATTTCCCGATATTGTAAAAAAACAGAAAATAAAATTGTCCCTTATTCAGTCTTTTTACAAACTGAGAATCTTCCTAAAAATAAATTCATTTTGTGAAATAGCAACTTTCAACTCAATTTATTAAAAGAATTTTTCGCATATGATCTTTTATCCATAAAAAACTCTAGTTCTGCCATGAGCACTTTTAATGTAAGCTTACATTGACCACTTACATTGACGATGATATTTATTTGAATACTACCTTATCACAGATTTCTTTTACGACGATAAAGTTACATGTATGCCATTTCTCAGCTAACGAAATTCGACGTGACAAAATAATATGTAAACTTTTCACCATTCTACTTTATATGGTTTCAAGTTGCAAAATCACTTTAAGATATTTCAGTAAGCATGCATCATAGTACACGCTGCTACCACTAGCACACATACAATACACAGATTGAAATCAACTTTAAATCTGTTCTTTAATGAAAATTGTAATTTTTAATAACCACTTATAACATTTGAAAAAACGCGGAGCAGCCATAGTATAGTAATTCAGAATGCATGGCTATGCATGATATTATGTTTGAAAATGTGCTAACAATAATACAAAGTTGGTAGCATTTATTATTATATTATTCAATTACCAAATGTTTCACATAATCATTATCTATGAAGGTGAATGTCAAGAAAAATGGAAATCATAAAATAAGTGTCGCTAAACTACGTCAATATTGCTAAATTTGAAAAGTGTTTCAATTTTTAATATATACGATGACAACTTGTGCCTTGAATGTTCACACAAGCGGCTAGCTTTGTTGCAGTCACAATTATATCCTTTTAGACGTAAGACGTAATAAATTTGCTTAATTTTTTTAATGATCGTGTTTACTTTGCGGCTCTAAACTGGTTACTCATTGTAAACTGGTAGTTGTAAATAATATGTCATTCAAATTAACAAAATTAATTAACCGCTTTTACAATCTGCTTCCCATTTAAATTTTGCTCGGAAGTTTTTAAATGCAGCAGATTTCTCGGAAAGTTAAAATGTATTCGTTGAGTTTTCAGCTTTTCTCATTATGCACACAAACTGAGCACATGTATCAGGGTTGAGCTAATGCATTTCTTTGTTTGGGTTTGTCTAGACAACGCGGCAAGCGTTTTTATAGATGCTTTGGGACAGTTACGAAGCTGAGCATGATATACGCTAAGTACAAATGATCCCAATCTGTTATCAAGCAATTCTATATGTATGCTTTGGTGCAGGTTGAGGACACATACATACACAGGCTGACCTGCTAGAAAGCTATATGATAATAAAGCTCTAAGAGAGAGTAGTTAAGTATCCCTAAAAAGACTTAATCAGGGCCTTAAAGCACAAATTTTTACAAACTGACTGTAAAATTGTAATCCTGACCAAAAACTGACCTAAACTCATGTGTCGCACATCGTACAGACTGTAAAACTGCTACATCTGGCAGTTAAGGTCCTGAATCAGGCCCTTAAAGCACGAACTTTAACAAACTGGTTGTTAATCTGTTATGCTTGTCAAAAACTGACCTAAAATCATGTGTCGCATGCTATAGGTTCTATTATGAAAAGTTGTGACATCGCTGTGACCTCTGACCTCTAGTTGCCCTATTGACCTGAAGTTCAGTAGGGTTGTTACTGAGGTGCTATTGTGTCTGTACACCAAGTTTGGCTGTTAAATTACGTGTCGCACAGCATGTACGCTGTAAAACTGCTATATCTTGCAATTAAGGTCCTGAATCAGGCCCTTAGTGCTCGAATTTTAACAAACCAGTTTTTAATTTGTAATGCTGGTTAAAAATTGACCTAAAATCATGTGTCGCATGCTATAGGTTCTATTATGAAAAGTTGTGAAATTGCTGTGACCTCTGACCTAGAGTTGACCTATTGACCTGAAATTCAATAGGGGTGTGCCCGATGTGCTGTAGTATCTGTGTACCAAGTTTGGTTGTAATCGGTCTAGCCGTTACTGAGTAAATTGCATACGGCCGTACGGCCGGACGGCCGGCCGGACGGCCGGAACACAATATTATCAAGTATCTTTAGGGATACTTAATAATGATGAACAAAGGGAATGGATGGATTTTCTACTGATAGAGAACAACAGCAGTATGATAAGCTTGTACGCACTTTAAAACATTAGGAACGGCAATGGATTCGCTACAACCCTATTCTTGGGACTCTGGGAGAGCAAACTGAATATCATGTATCATTTTTTTGCAATTCAGCTTTCGCCTGTTTGTCTCAATGAAGCTTGTATGCTTTCAATGCTTTGTTTTTTGTGTAGGATGCAGCTTTTCTGCTGTTTTACCTGAAAAGATTGCAGTTGCTTTGTTGTGTTTTCAGCAGCAATTTTGGTAGCAGATTGGCCTTGCCTACAACGTCCACTATGCATTTCGGCAATGACAAAGCTCAAAGACAACGCTCGATGTATTGATGTTTTGTTAATTATTGCTCAGGTATTGTCAATCCAATATAAAAAAAATTTGATACATTTTGAAGTAGCAAAAATCTGACAAGCAAAACAAATAAGCATGCACTATTTGAAGCAATCGATTTTGAATAGTCTTGTTCACAACCTTAGCTTATACGTTTGCTTTTCAGCTTTGCTTTCTAGCGAGTAAATGTAGAATACGAACGCCAGTAAAAAGGATGCGCATAATAAGATGTTCGTTAAAATGTATTTACAAACAGTTTAAAATATTTCTTGCTAAATGTATCCAACAGAAGGGCGCTTGTTATTGTTGCATGCACAGATGCATTGTCGCAATAATATGCATAGTAAACTGTCTGCTGGATTAAAATTATAAGTGTATGCATAATTACTAGACTACATTTTTGACAAGACAAAAATTACAACATGAAAACTTTAGAACTTTATTTAAGAAACATTTTTACTCATGCACAAATGTCAGGTAGACTTACAAAACTTCAATATTTTCAGATTTCAGTTAAATTTAATTGTAATGCTTTATTTACCTACCACTAATTGAGCATAAACATTATATTGCAAAAAATACTCTCATAACCCTTTGCTGAACATAACCCACTGCCATGCAAACGCAAAATCGGGGATACGTACTAAAAACGTTTCTGATAGTAGCGACAAATCTTATTTGCTGTAAAATCTATTAAAACCTAGAAACTAGTAAAACGTCAAATATGTCTTGAGAAAATAACAAAGATAGAAAACTACATGTGAACACTGGCACTGTTGTCGAGCTTGGAAATATATGGGATGTTAAGTTTGGCAGTTGTTCATAAAAATGATGATGCTGACTTGAATGGCGTGAAAGATGATTTAGAATTTCCAATAGTAAAATGGTTAAAATGATAAAATGAGCTTAATGAGTTTAGTTATCTGATTGGGCGACTTGCGACTTCTCAATACGGCATGAAATGCTACACCTGAGGTGGTGAATTTATTTTTGAATTTATTATTGGACAAATGGTTCCCTTATTACAAGGCACATTACACCATAGTCATTTACAAGTCATATTACTTTTACACAAATGATTTTCTTAAAATATTAGTTAATATTAACAAATCATTAGACATTACATTGCATTAAATCTTTCAATAACAGCATCAATTGAAGAGACAATTATATTGTTTAGCTCATTATCATCAGATGTAACAATATCATTAATTTGATTATCAAGTAAATGTGAGTATAAGGAATTTTTGAATGTGAAAAACGAAAAAATACTTTGACGAGTTTCAGTATTTAGATCATACCATAGTTTTACACCATTAAAAAGAAAGGAACGTTCGCCCCATTTTGTTTTAGGTACATAAGACGGAGTAATGTAAGTTTGAGAACGCGTACATCTTGTTTCTTTACAATGAAAGTCTAAGTATTGATAAAAGAAGTCACCAGATTTACTAGACATAATTGTTCTGAAGGTAAAACACAAAAGGTTATATTTGTATAAGTAAGGTGAAAGTAACCATTGTAGTTCATGACAAATGTCGTTACTTATAGAATCATATTTTTTAACATTAAGAACAAATCTAGCTGTTGACCTTATAATCTTATTAACTTTGAAATGAAATCTTTTACTACTTGAACTCAGCCAAACAGAAGATGCATAATTGATATGCGACATTATGTAGGATTGGGCTAGAGTTTTCCTATTTTCAAACGAAGTGATTTTTTGTATTGGGTAAAGTTTAGATAGTGACATGAAACATTTACGTGTAACATAGTTGAGATGAGACTCGAAAGTTAAGTGTTCATCAATAAACACACCAAGGATTTTCATGACATTGACTCTTTTGATTTGGCTATCTCCAATTCTTATCTCAATATCACTTAATTTCTTTAAGTCTTGTTGCTTACCAACAACCATGAAATTGGTTTTGTCAATGTTAAGCGCGATTTTATTTGTAGCTAACCACTCAGAAATACACAAGAGATCTTCTTCTAATTTAGCTTTGACTATAAGAATGTCACTGGGCTTACCACTAATAGCAAGTGTACTATCATCAGCAAACATAAATGTGCATGAATTTTTAATGTGAGACGGCATATCATTTATCATTAATGAGAACAAAATACTAGATAAACTGCTACCTTGAATGACCCCAGTTTCGGTGACTTTTACTATAGATTTTATTGTTATCCCATTTACAGTGCTTTCTACATACTGATAACGGTCAGATAATAATGATTCGATTATTAATAGATTGATACCGTAAGCTTTTAGTTTGTGTAGTAAAATTTCTCTAATCACTTTATCAAAAGCCTTCTGAAAATCCAGGGTTACAATAATACATATATTCCCTAAATCAATTTCTAAATACAGCTTATCAGTTAATGCAATTAACGCATGAGTTGTACTCATGTTTTTCCGAAAACCAAACTGATTGGGCACTAAGATTTTATTTACTTCAACATACTCATTGAGTTGCTGTAAAATGCATTTTTCAAGAAGTTTTGTGATAACTGGTTGAATCCCTATAGGTCTGGTATCATTAGGACAAGTCGGTTTATCTACTTTAGGAACAGGAACAATTCTGCTAGTTTTGAGACATATCGGTACATTACCGTATTCGATAAAATCATTAAAAATATCAGTTAGCTTTTGTACAAAGGTATTATTTTCCATACAGCTATTAATCATAAACGCAGTAATACCAAGAGGATCAGGGGATTTAGAATGAGGATTTTTCATAAGAGACCAAGCTTTCTTTAGCATGTCTGGAGTGAATGGGGTAAGGGACAAAGGTGGATTGCTTAAATTAAATGAAATTGTAGGGAATGTGTACGGAATAGTCGTTTTCTTTTTTGTGATGTCTATATAAAAATCGTTGATTTCGTCAGGCGATAATGCAATACCTACACTGCCATTAGACTTCGGCGAGAATGTTTTAATAAACCCATTCCAAAATCCAGAAGTCTTTGTACAATTGTCAAAGTGCGTTCTTTTATCCTGTATAATGGATGCCTTTACTCGCTTCTTCAGCAGCTTTAGTTGCTTAGCTGTACAAGGCGAAGGCTTGCGAGAGTGCAGCTTAAATAAGCGCTTGTTCTCTCTTAACAGAGATTTGGTAGTCTTTGATATGACTACTTTATTGGATTTTGGCTTAACGTTAAGGTGAAACAATGAAAAATTGGCCAGTAAAATAAAACATTATTATGTACTTTATTTAGGCACAAGCAAGTCAGAAAATTGGCTGTTGCCGCTCTGAGCAGAACAAGAGAAGTGCTAGAAAATTCTTTCTGGAGAGAACAAGAGGCGTGCATTTTTTAGTGGCTTATAGTACTGAATTGTGCATAGTCATTGAACATTGAATTGAATACAGGTTATTCACTTTACCTTGAACTCAAGCCGTAGGGCATTTTACAAAAGTCAACGGAATGTTTGAGCTTAATACATTGAACAGAGAGTAACTATTTGCGGATGTTGACACCAAAAAATGAACTTTCTTGAATTTCAAAACTTTTACTACATAATGATAGTAGGACTAGAGAAAATAGCTTGTGCAAAGTTTCAGCCCTCCAAAGTAGCTGTGGCGGCGGTGGTGACGAAAAATATATTTTCTAGGTGTCGACGGAAAAAATTTCAAATTTCTCAAAACTGGATTATTATAGGATTGTGATTTTTTTCTTGGTGTATAAGGAGTAAATGCGCAATTCAATGGTGTGTAGACATCACGTTAATGTGTATGTATTTTTTTCATGTATGTATTGCACGAATTTTAACAAACCAGTTGTTAATTTGTAATGCTGGTTAAAAACTGACCTAAAATCATGTATCGCAGGCTATAGTTTCTATTATGAAAAGTTGTGACATCGCTGTGACCTCTGACCTAGAGTTGACCTTTTGACCTCAAGTTCAATAGGGTTGTTACCGAGGTGCTATTGTGTCTGTACACCAAGTTTGGCTGTAAAATTATGTGTCGCACAGCATGTACGCTGTAAAACTGCCATATCTTGCAATTAAGGTCCTGAATCAGGCCCTTAATGCACGAATTTTAACAAACTGGTTGTGAATTCGTAATTCTGGTCAAAAACTGACCTAAAATCATGTGTCGCATGCTATAGGTTCTATTATGCATTGTTTTGAAATCGCTGTGACCTCTGACCTAGAGTTGACCTATTGACCTGAAGTTCAATAGGGTTGTTACCGAGGTGCTATTGTGTCTGCACACCAAGTTTGGCTGTAAAATTATGTGTCGCACATCATGTACGCTGTAAAACTGCCATATGTTGCAATTAAGGTCCTGAATCAGGGCCTTAATCCACGAATTTTAACAAACTGGTTGTAAATCTGTAATGCTTGTTAAAACTGACCTAAAATCATGTATCGCATGCTATAGGTTCTATTATGAAAAGTTGTGACATCGCTGTGACCTCTGACCTAGAGTTGACCTATTGACCTGAAATTCAATAGGGTTGTGGCTGAGATCATGTACTATCTGTGTACCAAGTTTGGTTGTGATCGGTTCAGCCGTTACTGAGTAAATTGCATACGGGCGGACGGCCGGACGGCCGGAGTGCAATAAGTATCTTGGCCGATACTTAATAAAATCAGCAAACCAGAAAAAATGACCCTCTGTATGTGCTCAGGCGATTTTTTGAAGAACTGATTAAATATTAACTTTTATTAACGATGAGGTTGATTCATGCTGGTCTAGAAAACCCGGAAGTTGCTTTTGGTTAGATCTTATGATAGTCATCAGTTTTGGTTCGGCTCGCTTTCGAGTGTTGATGTGACTTGAGGTGAAAGGTACAGATGCTTTTGAGGTTGTTGGGGTTGTCTGTAAGCAAATGTGGCAAAATGGGATCGGTTCGAGATTGACGGGTGATAAGTAAGATAGTGAGATTTTGAAAGAGGAAGTGTCCTAGACATGAGGGGAAGTCGATGCGATGGGCGAGTTGGTTTTGAGATGAGGTGAACATTACGGTGATGGTTATGATTGTTAGCTTCTCTGGGAGGCGTGGAATGCAGCGAGTATCATTTGGATGTACCGTTACCTCTTGATTCCAAACCTTAAGAACAGACGAGATTCCAGATGATGAAAATCTTGTCTTCAAAAATTGACCTCCATCGTCATCCACTTCATCAAGTTCTGTTTGTGATAGAGTGGACCCCATCACAGGGATGGTGATGAAAATTCAAGGTTTCAAAGTGTTAATGGACACGACCTTTATGGAAACCAGGGACCACAGCAGCATAGACAAGGACGTTCTCTACATTGCGCAGCCCAAACTTGTAACCACAACAGAAAATGTGGCAGATTTTGTTTGGGAACATATCAAGTTTCGCATAGAGGATAATAATTTGCTTGATGAGGTGAAGTTTACGTATGATTAAAGATAATCATTAGCATGAGCTTTTTAAGATTATGATTTTGGGACCACTAAATTGTCACATATTTTGCTTACGAAAACTTTTTAAAGGTTCTATCTTTCAAATAGTTTTAACAAACGAACGAATAAACAAAACCAAAATCCATGTAATTGAGTTCTGAAATAAAATCTTTATTTTCAAATTTTTTAAACAAACTTAGTACTGATTTATTTTGAGGAATTCACAATTCTTAGAAAAAATACAGCAATTGCTTTCGAATAACTTCATCAAATAATTTTTTACAAGGTTATTTTTCTTAAACTTTAACTAAATTTATATGAGCATACAAACGCATCTTCTAATAATAGGTTTTCAAAAACTGCTATTGGATCACTCAAAGCATGTTAAATGTACTGCACACGTAAAACCTTACCTTGAAATTACACACGGTACAAAAACCAAGCTGCTATGATTTCCTTGAAGTATCTTAGAGAAATCCAGAAAGTACGAAAATGCCGTTAATAAAATTATCTTCAAGAAACTAGATTTCAATTGAGCAAAATAAGTTCATAAGTCTTGGGCTCAGTGTTAAAGTGCATGTAGTGCACTTTATTACAATAATTATTATTATAAAAATATTTGTGGTATTTTTATGGTAGTAGATACATTTGTTCTCTCATTCTTTCCTGGAAGCAGTATGGATTAAAAATCGACATATTTTTCTATTAACTTCAAGACCACTTAAAACTAAAATTTGTTAGAATGTTTTAAGGAGCTGTTCTCTTGCTGAACCGCATTGACAATCTTTTGTTTATAAAACGTGAAATAAGCATACGTGCACCATTTATATATTCATACATTAGTACGTACATTGTACTTTCTGTAAAGATTTGAAAAAGATTCCTGCAGTGAGCAGGTTTTGTCTGGAATTCAAACTACTACACTACACGTAGCGCACCTTGGAATTATGCACGCAACAAAATAGCTGTTTTGGCAATTAAACACACCCATGTGGAAATATTCATATCTAAGCTTTCATCGTACAAGCTTTGTCGAGCTAACAAGTACTTGAATAAATTACTTTGATTGTAGTACATACATTTGTACCCCAAAATAGTTTTCAAAATATTTAAAAAATATTTCCATAATATCTACCGACTAGCCTGTTTGCACTACAACTACAACTAAACGTTACAATGCACACTGCAATGAAATTGAGGATTTGTTTCACCCATAGCATGGGAAATATTGAAGGAAAGGTTGACACATGAAACAAGTGTCATTCGATATAGAAAAATCATTTCATTTTAAAAGAATCAAATATTAGAAGCACTTCGTTAGTAAGTCAAGTAGAAATGATAGTTTTAAAATGCCACAAAGGCTAATTCCGATATCAACCGATAAAAATATTTTCTGTGTAATTGGTCTTAGATACTACACGTAGCGCACATAAAAGCCCACCTTGCAATTATGCACGCAACAAAATAGCAGTTTTGACTATTAAACCCTCGCATTTAGAAATATTCATATCTAAGCTTTCATCGTACAAGCTTTCTCGAGCTAACAAGTACTACACGTAGCGCGCATAAAAACCCACCTTGGAATTATGCACGCAACAAAATAGCTGTTTTGGCAGTTAAACACACCCATGTGGAAATATTCATATCTAAGCTTTCATCGTACAAGCTTTGTCGAGCTAACAAGTACTTGAATAAATTACTTTGATTGTAGTACATACATTTGTACCCCAAAATAGTTTTCAAAATATTTCAAAAATATTTCCATAATATCTACCGACTAGCCTGTTTGCACTACAACTACAACTAAACGTTACAATGCACACTGCAATGAAATTGATGATTTGTTTCACCCATAGCATGGGAAAAATTGAAGGAAAGGTTGACACTTGAAACAAGTGTCATTCGATATAGAAAAATCATTTCATTTTAAAAGAATCAAATATTAGAAGCACTTAGTTAGTAAGTCAAGTAGAAATGATAGTTTTAAAATGCCACAAAGGCTAATTGCGATATCAACCGATAAAAGTACTTTCTGTGTAATTGGTCTTAGATACTACACGTTGCGCACATAAAAGCCCACCTTGCAATTATGTACGCAACAAAATAGCTGTTTTGACTATTAAACCCTCGCATTTAGAAATATTCATATCTAAGCTTTCATCGTACAAGCTTTCTCGAGCTAACAAGTACTACACGTAGCGCACATAAAAACCCACCTTGGAATTATGCACGCAACAAAATAGCTGTTTTGGCAGTTAAACACACCCATGTGGAAATATTCATATCTAAGCTTTCATCGTACAAGCTTTGTCGAGCTAACAAGTACTTAAATAAATTATTTTGATTGTAGTACAAACATTTGTACCCCAAACTAGTTTTAAAGAATACGTTTTAAACAAAATCAATTATAAAACAGGGAATAAATGCTTAATATCATACCCCTAAGAAGATATTCTATCAAAACCGCTATGGGACGAAGTTGAGAAGATTCAGTCATACTTTTGCTAACCACCAACAAATTGTGTTTCAAAGTCACAAAGTCACAATCACGTAAAAGTATATTAAAAGTGAGTACATAGTTTATAGGTTTATTTTAGTATGTACATTGTGCTTTCAGGAATAAAATTTGGATTCTACAACAAAGCATTGTGTAGCATATTGACAGTACAAAAACTTTGTTTCTATAAATGTACCCCGGAAACTTAATTTACCTTTTGCTCTACACTGCAGATTTTGTAATTAAGAACTCAGCATTATAACTCTCATCTCTTAGAAATCGTTTATCATTGTGATTGCATGCTTTGTGGATTGTGAATTGGCGCAGCAAAATCTTCAAAAATTTCTATTAAATGATTAAACCGAATATATAGCAGTGCATTCTAATATGTATTTCAGTGCATACATTAGTCCTTCAAACTAAAAATGGTCTTTAATTCAAATTGATAGTAAATTTATGCCGGTTTTCAAGGTTTTCACTTAATTTGAGCAAACCTTATTTGCCTGTGTATCATGACCTGTCTATAAATTGTAGAAAAAAAGGTTTTAAAAAAACAATGGCATGAATTGTTCCTGTTTCCTGTGATGCAAGTCAAGCTCAGTATGAGCACGTGAAACTTGTCTAAAATATTTTCGAAAGGGATAGTCGAACTGTCGAAGTGTTACCTATATCCGAATAAACGTCACGAAGGGACGTTCAGGGACCCTTGTTAGGATCCCTGAGCATACCCATTGTATTTTCAACTTAAAAAACAAGTTTGGTAGCGCTTCCTCCATAAACGCCTAAATCAGATTAATGCAGGTAGACAAATTAAATCTAGTCAACCGAAACCCTCAGAGCACGACTCCGGCTTAAATGATTGTGTGGCCAACTTGTTGTTCTGTCTAATACGCAGTTGCATGTATATAAATTATTACGTTATTGTTGATTTGTAGAAAAGCAACCATAAAATTGCTACTAACTATTATATGGATTTCTTCTAAATTAGGAAAACAAAAGTTTCTATGAAAAGCATCCATGCGCACAAATTTGCGTTACAAGGTGTTATATAAAATCTGTACCTAACCTAAGCTTATCTTCCATCAATTTTCTTAATGCTTTGGTATTTGTTCTAGGAACGAATTTGGGTGGGTGAGAACGTCGTTGTGCCTTATGGAGGTCCAGGTGAGCCAAAGTCCGGAGCTTTTGCTGATTTCCGTTTGTCCTCCATATCATATTCCTAATAATGCAAAAATATATTTCATAAATACTTCTTGTATTATCAGTTAATTATATAATTATATGGGTTAAAAGTGAAAAGAAATTTATGAGATGAAGTGTATATAGCATGAATGAACCAAAAAGTATGTTACACAAAACAAAATAAAAACTACTTTTCTGAAATTTTGCGTTTTGTGAGAGTGCGAAAATTAAACCGGAGAGTCCCAATTCAATTTCAAGGTTAAATAAGGTAAGTACGGCGGATTTGATAATTTCTAATTTTATGCGTTGTCAAAGTTCTTAGACAAGGGCATCTATAATTCTTGCACTTTCTTACTTGCAGATATATGCTGAAAATAGTTTCTGCATTAAAACTAAACGCATTGAAAAAACATTATTTTCGTCCTTCACTAATAGAGCATGCTAACTGTTTTCATTCAGAGCGTGAAAATGATTCAAATAAGCATGCATTTAGAAATGATCGTTTTTTATTCACAATTTGACAAATACCAAGTCTCAAGTAGAACCGAAGACAAACTTGGAAACTTAGTTTTACCACAGAAAAAGTGTTGAAAGGTGGTTTATGTAAAAAAAAAGTCGCAAGACAAACGGTTTTTTACACAAAATCTTACATTGCAATTACAAAACAAAAACTCTTATGGTATTATGATGACCTACACTATGCTGCTTTAAAGGAGACACATAAGATGATCCAATTGCTTTGGAGCGACAATGACACAGCCCACACAATTGCAGCAAGAAAATGTGCTAATATTTAACATGCATTAATATTATGCAGTACTGCGACATTCCTTACTAAAATGGAGCATTGTAAAATTATTTATACATTTTGTCTAAAGAAATGTGTGCGTTTTTTGTGTCTTGTGAATCTTACATACGCAAAGAAAGAGACCAAGAATCATCACTCGTAAATGCTATTTTTGAATTCTTTTAAATTTAAGGATTTGCTAAATTTAAAATTTTGAATTCCCCCGAAACACTCTTGGATTAACAAAAAAAAATTTACTTTTTAATGGTCTTAAAAACGCAAAGACCTATCTAAACTATTTATGTGCACTAGCTTATCTTCCTCTTCCTAGTTTTCTGTGCGCTAACCCTACTCTTAAACTAACTTTGGCGCTTATAGAACTTCCTTTAAAATAGTGTTTGCATAACTTGATGTCCATCTTCTATCCAAAAGATTTATGCGTTTAGAACTAAAGTTTTGCCAAAATGTTTCCCTATTCAAAGCAGTATGCATTTTGTTCAGTATGAATATATGATTGAATGTATGAATATCCTTTTGTCAAATTGAAAAATATTTCTGATGACTCTTACGAAACAGATAGAAAAGTTTACTTACCGCTATTAAAAGCTAAAGCCCTGTTGGTTTCAAAGAGATTTCAGTCTTGTCCAGGATTTTTTTAGCTGATATGATAAAAAAAGAAAATATATAATGAATGTTTAATCAGGCATATAAATACGCGGTCGATTAAAGTTTGAAGTAAAAATAAAATATTGTTATATGTGTTAAATAAAGAAACTTACCTTTTTTTGTAAAAATCTGGATGCATGTAGACCAAACACTAACAAACAAAGCTTCACCATTTTCGGATCTCCAATTTTTAAAAAGGTGGCAACTGATCCACGCAAGAAAAAGGCCAACACTGAATCTTTGAGTTGAGAATACAGGACAAGTTATGGCATATTTATAGCGCTTATACTGTCCAATTACCTTTGTAAAGGGCTCGTATTTGTTATGGAGACATATATGCAAATAGTGTAAAGAATGGCCCTTTTTCCTAACTACCATTATTGCAGGGCCTAAACTAATCTGACTGCGTAATTTGTAAGATTCCTTCTGTTCGATCACAGGATTGACGGTTAGTGTGGCTATCCACAGTGATGATGGTGCTTCGCACTACTGATCCCTAATCTCCCTAAAAATTCACTATTTTATGGGCAAATAATTGTTCAGCAAGCTACACCGAAATTATTATTGTTTTCTCTAACAATTAACTTTATTTCTCATTAAAGTTACAAATATGTCAAGGGCGATTAGCGTAACAATTCACCACTTGACCAACTCAACTTTACTTAAATGCTAGCTGGTCGCAGGCAGAATCTATCGACTACTCTTGACCGGAAAAGTGAACGACTAAAAAAGTAAAAAGCTCCACGCACGGAGCACAAGATTTACAAGACAGGAAATAGGCCAACGGCCAAACATTTTACAGTCACACGCAAACAGGGAATGTGCTGGCATGCAAAACATACTTTCTAAAACTCCAGTTATTCGTGACGTGGCCTACGTCCATTTGGATGCTCCAGACGTTCCGGGAACCAAATATTTCCATACTTCAAACCCTTCCAACGCTACCTTCCCCCTTCCAAGTTTCTCAAAACAAAATAGTTCAGCCAAATTCAAAGTTGTTGAAACAAGTGATGGGGTAACAGGTTATGGACGAAAACGTAATCGTTTCCGAACCTTATTTTACAGAGGGAACTATGAGTGCATAGGAGTACCTCGAGGAATGTTTGATGATACGTTTGTTTCCGGTTATTGATGGGGACAATGCCCGTAAATAGGTTATCCTCTGACCTGACGCGGCCTCCTCACACCGAAAGCTCAAAACACCGATTTTGCATCAAAATCTAAAAATGCTACAGATATTCCACTGGCCAGAAAAATCGAAACATTTTGGGATATATGTAAGGCGGGATAATCCAATCGACAAAATCCATCCAGCTTACTCCAACGTTTTTGTACTTTTTGGAAAAATATCACCTCTAAAGTGGCAGCACGAACGGGATATGAGGTTGTAGCATACGCCGAACGAGAATTTTACACCACTGGATACGAAGGCATCAATGAATTTTAATTCATGTGAATTTTGTTAACTATTTGTTGTACTAAATGATAAAAAATATTGTGGTACAATAAAGCTTAAAAGTTTCGAAATATCGCAGTTTCAAAAATGTCTCCAGAACAAGGAACAACCCTTTACTTAGTTCTAAACTAAGCAACCATTACCGTTCCCATTATATGTGCAGGCAATCCACCACAACATTAACAGTCAATAAATCAAAAAAGTTGACAAGGTAATTTTCCATTGACGAAATGAACTGCTTCTTTATAACTCAATGAACCAATATACTATTTTTATTCAGCAATGCATTTTTCTTTATATTTTACTCAAGTAACTTGGGTAACATAAATTTATGACCTAAACGTCGTTAAGCTATATGGTTACTACCCAATTAATTACTGATGTA
The DNA here is from genome assembly GCA_029691765.1 of Entomobrya proxima. Classification (NCBI taxonomy): domain Eukaryota; kingdom Metazoa; phylum Arthropoda; class Collembola; order Entomobryomorpha; family Entomobryidae; genus Entomobrya; species Entomobrya proxima. The sequence continues at coordinate 48,845,881 of CM056171.1, read as the reverse complement.
CGTGAACGTGAAAGCTTATATTCCCTTATATATAAGTCCAAAACACATATTTGTAGGAAAATCCAAAAATTCTCAAACTATTCTACTGGGCAGAGCAATCGAATCATTTTGGGTTTTATGTAAAGCGAAACACTCCAGTCGACAAAACCCACCCAACTCACTGCAAAGTTTTTGTAATAATTGAAAAAAAATCACCAGCAAAAATACAGATTCATTGGGATATGAGGTTATAGCATAAGCCGAACGAGAACTCTACAGCACTGGAAACAAAGGCATCAAAAAATTTTAATTTATGTGAATATTGTTTACTATAAGTTGTACTTAATGTTAAAAAACATTGTAGATCAATAAAGCTTATATGGTCCAAAATATCACAATTCCAAAAATGTCTCCATAACCAATACGAGCCTTTTATTTTGTGCACACATTTCCGCTCTGATGAGAAACGGTTGAGTAAAACGGTTAGGTCTGCAAATCTCTAAGCCACAAAAGTACTGCCTAAAAACATAATCTCAAACATCCTCGACGTGTAATGTCGTTTTCCCAAAAACATATTCGCTCATTTTATATACGTATAATTTTTGTTTTGCAGTTTCATTGTATTTTATGTCAATGTGTCAAATCATAGGTGAAGCATGAATAGTATAACAGAATTTTCAATCGATTTATGAATATTAAGTAATTTCTATAAAACAAAGCATTTGAATTTTAACATTATCGCTTTTTTTCATAACGTTTTTTATGCCAACAGTGGGTCTAATTAGTAGCGCTGTAGCATAGTTTCTTATCTTGCTTATCTAAAACTGTTTATTGAGAAACTGTACTGCTTTCATTCACACCTTAAATTTTCTGCATTATAAATTTCGAGTTTTCTTGAAAGTGGCTCAACAAAAGAAACTCAAACAGACTCATTTGGCTCAAACGATTTTATGAAACGAAAATTTGGGAACAGGACCCGAATCCCCCGGACAATTTTCCCTGGACAAAATTTCCTTTGATATTTTTTCCTGCGGACATTTTTACCCCGACACATTTTTCCTCAAAACGGACAATTTTTCCCCGACATTTTTATCCTCCATAAAAAATCCCAATACAGTCTATTAAACCCTTTCAAATGGCATTTAAAAATACGATTAAAGTAGTTAAAGTGGAATAAACATTAATTATTATGTAGGTCAATGTGGTAATTATAGTTCAGTAGCAATGGCGCAACGTGGTAATTTCCTTAGAATAGGTTCTTTGCAATGTGGGAATTTCAAACACGGGCAGTTACCGTTCACGTGGGAATTGTTGGAAATACGCGGGAAATCAACTGAATATTAAGTTCTCCCACAGGCAGGTCAGCAACAAACCGCTGATTATTAAGACCTTTACACTTTAAGAGGGGAACTTGCACAGCAGAAAACTAACAAGGATACCGTCCCAGGCAGGCATGGTGGTGGGTTTTATTAACGGGGTGGGTATACCCATGTTTGAAACGTGCGCAAATCACTACAACGTTGAAGATTCTTGAATGAAGAAGTATGAATAAAATTTACGTATTAGGATTATTAATTATTGTTAAGTGATTTTTCATATATTTTACACTGCCGTTCATTTATTTTTGAAATCCTAAGTTCATTTTTTCCCTGGGCCCCATCATCCCCGGGCCCCGGGAAGAGTGCCCAGTAAATCCCAGTGTCCCTTAAGCTCTGCTTGGAAGACCTCATCAAAGAAGGAGGAGAAAGAATATGCCAAAGTGCCCCCTGTGTCAACAATACCACATGGTGGTCATGTGTGCCAGTTTAGACAAGGTTCAATGGAAAGGGCAGGAAACCCTTGTCCCTCACCATCTTGGTCAACAGCAGCGGCAGCAACAGTAGCAGATGCGCCTCCACTACAACAGCCAGAGAAGTCTACCACCAGCATGACTGTTTATATCAGTTCACCGGATACGCCTCTCCAGTCACTTTACGTCCTCATTCATAGTCCAGATGGACGAGCCCGTGGCGCAATGGATGGAGGATCCCAAAAATCTTTTGGGTTGACCACGACAGCAGCGGAATTGGGAACAAAGCCAGCTGGTTTTGACACGTTTTGTCAGCAGGTTTTTGAAGCAAAAAAGACGGGGCAACAGCAGAAAGAAAAGGCCAAGTTCTTCGTCTCGAAACTGGAAGGAAGAAACACTTGCAATTTGGACGTGTACCTGACCGACGCAATTGCCAGTGATATTGCTTAAGTGCCAAGTGGTCCGTGGCTGGACGAATTTAGAAAGAAAGGGGTCAGTTATAACGACTTGGATGGCAACCCCAAAAACCCCATTGAAATTATACTTGGAAACGATATAATTGCCAGACTTTACACTGGCAAGATCCTCAATTTGGAAGGTGATCCAGCAGCTGTAGAAACAATTTGGCGCTGGGTACCATCTGGGAAGTTTCCAGTTCCCCTAGGAGACAATCGACTTCCATATTCGTCAGCACTTCCCTCCTCCATGTAGAAGGAAATCCCCTCTCAGCGCTTTGGGGTCTGGAGGCGATTGGCATTGAATGCCCAACAGAACGAGACAGCATGGAGGAGCTGGAAATAGCCACGCAGCAGCATTTTGACAATATAGTGGCACAACTGGGAGATGGCAGATACCAAGTTTGTCTGAATGATGAGATGATGCATGATGATGACCAAGGACCTCCAGACAAAAGGTGAGCGAAGAGGAAAAGTCTATCCTCATGGTCATTTAGTGAACACTACTTACCACATCGAGCTGTGGAGCTTAAGTAAAGCAGCAGCACTACCCCCATCCGGCCTGTTTTTGATGGATCTGCAAAGGCCCGGGGTAAACTGTCCCTTAATGATTGTCTTGACAAGGGCACGAACCTACTGGAGCTGATCCCACCAATCCTGACCTCTTCCGCTTACGGAAAATTGGAGTGCTGGTTGACATTAAGAAGGCCTTTCAGCACATCAGCATCCAGTCAGCTAATCGTAAGTTCCTGAAGTTTTTGTGGTGGGCGAATCTGTTTTGCAAACATTTGAAAGTGTACCAGCATTGCAGGGTTGTTTTTGGAATAAACTGCAGTCCTTACCTGTTGGCAGCCACCCTGCGTCATCAGTTGAAAAAGTTTGAGGGGAAAGTAGCAGCAGTAGGAGAAGTCCTCCTCCAGTCTCTTTACGTGGACAATACCGTTGTGAGGTTGGATACGCTGGAGGGGGCAGTTTCACTTCTAATTCCAGCGCAGTTTGACCTTAGAGGGTGGGAGTTTGGACCATTGGAGAAGAGGAAGTTGAAGAAGTCTCATTAGTGCTGGGGCTGAAGTGGAACAGGAAGGATGACACATTGAGTTCGGACGTGAGCAACGTAATCACGAAAACAACAGATGAGCCAACCCTCCGTCATGTACTATCACTGGTCTACTCCATTTACGATTCTCTTGGATTTGCCTGTCCATTTACACTTGGGGGTAAGCATCTTTTGAGGAAGTGCCATTAAGGAAAGCATGGAATGGACCCAAAGTAGGACAAGCAACTGCGAAACGACGTGCTGAAGTGGGCTGCTTAAACCCCCAGCTAGCAGCGCTCAAGGTACCAAGACAAATTCCACATGAATTTGGAGGAGGTGCAGAGTGCAGTTTGCACTCATTTGGGGATGCTTCATCCTTGGCAACATCAGCAGCTGGACCCCATTTGCCCCATTTGCCGTGTTGATGCAGCTGGACCGCTGATTTTGCGTGGAGATGAAAAGACGTGGGTGCTGCTACTCACCTGTGCCACTTACAGGGCCGTGCACTTGGAGCTCGTTGACACATTATCGGCGGATGGATTCCTGCGGGCTTTCCGGCACTTTATATCAAGAAGGAGCAGACCGGAGGTGATCTATGCTCGGGAATTTGGGGAGGCGGCGAAGGCGTTGTCAAGTAGCAGCCTGGAAAGGATGAAGGAATACGCAGCGGCTTCCAGGATCCAGTGGCGCTTCAATCCACACCCTTCTCCTTGGTGGGGTGTTGGTGGGAGAGACGGATCGATCGGATTGATGAAGCAGCTTTTCCGAAGGATCCTTGGGAAAAGAGTGGTTCACCGCGCTGAATTGGAGACCATATTGGTGGAGGTGGAGGACTGCCACAACAGTAGGCCCCTCACCTATCATCTGATAACGTGGACGACGCGTGGTTCGTGGTTACCGCGGCAGTCGCATCACACTATTTTACAGAAAAGGTTCGGATCTCAAAATCAGTGTAACCAGAAAAATTATTCAGTGACTCGTAGATAGTTTTAGCAGTTATTCGTCAACTTTATTTAAAGGATAATTTATTATATTACAGAATTTAATGGCCAAAAATGGCACAAAGGCAAATAGACAAACTTGTTTTAAGGCAATAAGGAGAGTAGTAAAGTAGATGTGGTGGTGGTGGGGGAGCGCTTCTGCTCCTGTGCACAAGGATGATGATGATATTTTTGGGGCGTTAATTCTGCTGCTGCTGCTGGATGTGCTCAGCACATGTCTCCCAAATTTTAAAAACTGAATCCCTCCGCAAATGCCGAGGCAAAATGTTACACCACCGTTCCAACACCCAAAAAGTAGCCGATTTTGCAATAATTTCCATTTGATCTCTCAAAAATGTCTCCAGAACAAGGAACAGTGCTTTATTAAGTACTGTTGACTCATTTAGTAGATCGCCCCGGATAAGACCTAATGACATAACCCCGTTGCCTCAAAATACCGTGACTGAAAGAGGCTGGAAACATCTTTTAAAAAACTAAGAATTAAGCATGATTCAAAATATAAGGTGTTGATCATGTCATCATGAAGGGAATTTTACGGAAATCATTTTGGCAATAAAGACTTATTATTTACACAAGTTACAAGAGTTTCATAATATACAACAACTATCCAAAATGTCAATCAATTGTGTACATTATTATTTTCGGTCTGTTTTAGTAAAACAACGTACGGTACTTAAAATCAAAGTCGGTCTTTCTAATATGCTTGGAGTTTACATGTGAAATATATATTAGCTGGAAGGAGGAATTTCAAGAATATCATTAATCCCTTCACGTGGGAAATGCTTGTATACAATGGAAAAGAACGTAATAACACGTTCTTCCACGGGCAAGGAATGGCAAAAACAGCTGATAAGTACGTATTTCCACGTCGCCGGAACAACTCAGGCAACACAATATTAAATTTTACCATTTTCAAAAAGTATTCGAATCTACGTAATAGTACGTTTTACCGCAGCAACACTCTGAAGGCAGAAACGTAATATTATGTTTTCCCGCGTTTGAAGATGTTCCCGCAAAACGTATTAATGTGTTTTTCCAAATCAAAGTGTTAAATACTTGTGCCCATTAAATTTAAAGCCCGTGATACTTAACATGAATTTAAAACTTCTATTAAAAAACTCGTGTTTGCTGTGGTTTTGCAAAACTCAATATTCTGTCCTAAATCAGGCAGCGGGTTTATATTAGGGAATATAAGCTTTCACGTTCACGTACATCAGTAATTAATTGGGTAGTAACCATATTGTTCAACGACGTTTAGGTCGTGAAATTATATTACCCAAGTAACTTGAGTAAAATATAAAGAAAATTGTATTGCTGAATAAAAATAGTATATTGGTTCATTGAGTTATAAAGAAGCAATTCATTTTGTCAATGGAAAATTATTTTGTAAACTTTTTTGATTTATTGACTGTTAATGTTGTGGTGGATTGCCAGCACATATAATGGGAACGGTAATGGTTGCTTAGTTTAGAACTAATTAAAGGGTCGTTCCTTGTTCTGGAGACATTTTTGAAACTGCGATATTTCGAAACTTTTTTGATCAATTAGTACAACAAATAGTTAACAAAATTCACATAATTTAAAATTCATTGATGCCTTCGTATCCAGTGGTGTGAAATTCTCGTTCGGCGTATGCTACAACCTCATATCCCGATCATGCTGCCACTTTGGTCGTGATATTTTTCCAAAAAGTACAAAAACGTTGGAGTAAGCTGGATGGATTTTGTCGATTGGATTATCCCGCCTTACATAAATCCCAAAATGTTTCGATTTTTCTGGCCAGTGGAATTTTTTTGATCAGAGGATGAAATGATGGGGAGGAATTGATTGGGATGAATTGATGGGAATGATTTGATTGGGATGAATTGATGGGGATGAATTGATTGGGATGAGTACTCCGGGAATCTTTTGGCTGGTAGCCAAAAATGGACGCGGTTGAAACCTCCAAAATGTTACAATTTTTTCAATTTTTTTTTGCAAAACAATGTACGAGCCATTTTAAAAAGTAAATGCAGAACTAAAGTGCACATATACCTCTAAAGCGTCACGGAAAAAATCAACCCTACAACTATCCGCTTTCGAGAAATTTGAATTTTCTTCCGTCAACACGGATGAAAAGAGCTTTTTGTCACCACTATCGCCCCAGACGGTTGGGGAGCTAAAACCTTCCACTGGCTGTTTTAATTAGACGTACTATCAGCATGTATCATGAAGTTTTAAAATTTAAGAAAGTTCCTTTTTTGGTGTCAACATCCGCAAATAGTTACTCAGTTTCAAAAAAGGCTGCTTGGCATGCATAATTAACTTCATACTTTTTTTTTACAAAAACTGAATGAAATCAGGATTTATGAGAGTATCCCGATATCCATACTAGAAAACTTTACGCTTTGCAGTTCAAAAACTTGAGAATAATATTCGCATAAAAAAGTTAAACATGTAACTGGTGAACTGGTATGCAATTTAACTCGTTATTATAAATTAATATATTATCATTTTTATATTTAAAACTAGTTGGTACCTGACCACTACATTGCATTGCTGTCAATAATCTTTCATGTGGATGTTTGAAATAATCTGCTTTAAAACATAAAACTTGACTTTTCTATTTAGAACATCCTGTCATACGATGTAGGCTTGTGTAATTCAGTGACGAAAAACTGAGCTTTGGTTTAAAAAAAAAGTACATCCTGTAGCTCACGCGTGAGCGTGTTTTACCCAGTTTTGAGAAACTTTACAGGATATTGTGTAAAAATATTCAAGCTCTTTTTAATTTCACAATTGGGAAAAACGTGGGTATTTGTTCTTTGGTCCCTGTCTTTTAAAGAGAACAGGTTAGTTGTGAAATTAAGTATGTGTATTGAGTTTTGACAAACCTAAAATGACCTGGTTTCTTTAAAAATTTGCAATCTTTGTAGATCACTGCATGCGCTGATTTGTAATTTGTCGCTCGTTCCACTTGACAAAATGAAAAGTAAGCCATTAAATCTTGAAGCCGTAGCCGACTAACCAAAATAACGGACTGAATCAATGTGTCAGTAAAATCTATGGTTCAAACCGCATACGTTTATTAGTATCATCATTGATTAAGTTTTGTCTCAACAGAAAACGACATCAAGCTGAAATTATTCAGAGAAAAACATCGGTTTAGTGACTCCTCGCCTTTCAAAAAACTGAAGGTGCCATCTTGTAGAGCTTTTCAAGCTGATTCTTATGGTGCAAGAATTATTTTGCACAAATAAAAAATTTCTGAACATCAAGTTATTTGATAAATAAAAGTTTACATGTAGAGCAAATATTAAAATTAAAGTGTAACTTTTCAAAATTCAAAAAAAGAAAGCGTTTCCATGCACCACTGGGAGCTATGTTCTATCGATCGTATTGATCATAATGGTCAAAAACGGAATCATAAATTCTTAGAAAATATCCTCTTTCCCATCACTGCCTGCACACGAAAGCTAAATACTGCGTTGAATACGTACATTAGAAAATTATTCTATTCAGCAGCTGCACACACAACCAGAGCTACTGTTTTTAAGCTGACAGGTATTGACACTGCGACTGCGAAAATTTTGCTGGAGACGCAGGCACCTCCTTCTGACGTTGTAACGGTTGACCAAAGTATTTTCATTCTTCAGTACAAACAACCTGAACATAAATGACTGTAATCAGAGAAAGTTACAGTTTTGTTGCAATTAATTTTGTTATTCAGCTGCATTATTTTGACGTGGGTGTTTTTATTGTTTACGTTTTAATAAGAATCTATCCATTGACAAAATTTTAAAAATTATGGAAATGATAGCCGTAAAACCAAATCATTCAAAAAATCCAAAAATATTTCAGCTCAACAAAATCTAATCCACTTCCAAAAAATAATATAAATGTAACCTAACTCTTTTCCGTCTTCATACAAACTCCAAACATTTTAGTAATAGTATTTATACATCCAGTATTAAGCTGCATAATGGATTATTTGCTATCCTGTCAAATGGAGTAGGTCTTATAAAATCTCCATTCACTAACTGTTTTATTCACGGTAGAAGTCAATAATAAAGCTTAATAGATATAACTTCGAATTTGTACAATAATTATTGGGTTAAAGTCATTTGTATTGTACAAAGCAGTAAAACGTTTGAACATTTTTGAACCTTTGAAGTTAAATAAGCACGAAATCAAATACTACTACATAAAATATTCATATTCAATAAACACGAGAGTTTCTTCCCACTTATAACTCATGATGGTATTTTGAAATTCTCTGAAGTGATTGACATTGAACAAAAACAGTAAAACAATAGAAACTTTCCGTGAAAATTACATAAGTACTGTGAGAAATAAAATAATTATCCTAACGACCGCCAGTATAATGACCTAGGACGAGGCGCTAGTGGTGTAAAACCACCT
>CM056171.1:48798800-48837120 GCA_029691765.1 Entomobrya proxima | reverse complement strand
CGTTTCCCTTGTAATACAAATAATTCCCACGTCAAGGTCTGAACCATATTTTTGAAATTCCCATTCCAGCTGATACCTGCTCCAAAAGAATTCCCGCTTTGACTGCTTGCCTTTCCCATTTTAATTGCCATGTAGGCTGTGACAACATAATAATTTTAACCCCACTTTAACCACAAAATGGTCGTATTTAATTGCCATGTGAAAAGGTTAAACGATTTTAAATTAACAGCATTCAAAAAATTTAAACGGCCTATGAATTTTGAAATATTTCAAATTCTTTAATATTCTAACGCTAACTATTGAACTTTGAAGCTCAATCAAGATAAATCAACTCATTGAAAGTGATGCGTTATGCCGTTGATTTTTATAAACTGCTATGGAAAAGTGCTAAAATTAGCCATGTTTCATATTCCATTGTTAATCTTATGATCATTTGTGATTATATACCTGCGTTTCAGCAGTCACCCGATCTACCAATCCACGAAAATATCTCGTGTTTTCCACGTAGTCGTAGCACCAGAATCTCGTGCGGAACACATGGAAAATTGGGAGAATTTCGGAGGATTTTAGAGGGTTATTGTCCCTCGAAAAGTCGTGGAAAACTCGTGATATAGACGTAGCCGCTCAACGTAATTATACGTGAATAACTCGTGTTCCTAACCTACAATTCAAACGAGTATTCGACGAGATCAGAGGCGGAAAAATTCAAAACAACAAAAATTGTTTATCTTCTTGAAAATTTATTAAAATTCCATACAATCATTTTCCCGTTTATATACATAAAGGATGCTTAAACTAAGTAAACCGTGTGTACAAATCTTGAATGTAGATCTTAAATCTTCAATCTTGAAAAATGGACACTGCGTGATCTTGTCTGAAATTAGCAAACAAAGTATTAAATAGATCCACATTTTAACCGACCTTATAATTATTTAATTAAACGAAAAGTCCACAATTTAACTGGCTCACCCTTTAGTCCTTGCAGCCATCCGTTTTTTCGCATTCTTAAGCCAATTTTTCACGGCATCTTCGATGTCTTGGTCTTGAGCAGAGGCGTACTTCCGAGTCTTCCGGACAGATTCTGTAATGGTTTAATTTTACTTAATTAGGTTTTACAAAAGAAAGTCACGATTGTAAGTTGCTAGATTGGCTAAATGCACTTACCATAAACTAATGATTTCATCGCTGTTCCAGCAAAGCCATTCTTTTCTCCTCGCGATCCCAACCAGCTGTAGTTTACCGCAACATTGTCGGACATCAAATTAGTCAAGATTCTCCTTACACAGTCTTTTAAGTCGTTTCCACCACGAAGTGAAAGCTTGGCAATCTAAACATTGTTAATGTGCATTAGTACAACTTTTAAACTGCAAAGAAAAAATTCACAAATGCATAAACATGTTTCACAATGCCACTGAACCACTGCTTGATTTAAAGCTGCATCATTTAAATGTTCCAACAACGTCTCGACATCCTCTTGCGTCTTCACTGGAAGAAGGGTATTCAACAACGAGGTTACGCTGTCATCTACCCGGGTCCGTTTTGATGCTGGTCCGTTGTCACCGTGGGTACTAGTCAGCACATCAACCGATTCTTGCAAATTGTTCAACTTCGCCTTCATAATTCCAACTTGTCTTATCATCCAATTTTCAAACCCTGACAAAACAATATGTTACTCTAGACAATATCAGCAGCAAACGTATGCCAACAAAATTAAAATGTTACACTAACCAGTGTTTCCAGTTCTAGTTACTGCAGCATCCTCCGGGGGTGATTGAATATCGCCCATGAAACGGGTCTCAGCTGGGGCCGTGACATGCGACTCTTTTGAATGTGTAGCAATAACAGTAGGTCGGGCTTGAGGAGTGGAGCTTCCAAGATTGGTCATTGATCCTGTTGGAGGAGGCGGTGGTGGAATAAGCACCTTTTGGACTTTCGGCCTTCCGTATGTAGGAACCACCCACCTTCCGCCCTCGGAACTTTCTGCCATGTCCAATGTATCACCTAACAATTTTCGGGTCCCGGCTCTCTCCCGAAATCGGTGGGTTTTTGGGGTCTCAACATCCGTATTTAAATCGGTCTCAACTTCAGCACTTGGCAACTTTTTACGAGCCGCATCATACGTTTCTGAAGGCACCAAAAACATTTAAGCTATTTAAATCCACCTTTTCACCAGGAAGATAATTACAGGGTTTTAGGATAACAGGATCAACTTACCAATTAGCTTCATAACCCGAATCTCGTACAAGGTGAACTTTCTAGAGTCAACCTGCTCTCTCTTCATTACCGATTTTTGTATCATAGCCGTGGTCCTGTAATTTGGCCACCAGCGCTTTTTATTGTCCACCACCCAATCGGAAGGCACCACCGCAATCTCGTTAGTCTTCGTAAATTCGACAATTGAATATATTTTATTGGGAATGAATTAATGGGATTGCGACAAATTCAAGAGGAACCAAGTAGACTTTATTTGCTATCTCGTTAATTTCAATCACTTTTTCCCTAGGTGTTAATCTAGAAACACGTTGAATGTTTACAAATCTGGAATCACACGGGTTATCAAAAAACGATTGACACTTTGTGAACCTTCTAAATTTTATTACAATCTCCTCACACTCTAACTTTTCAATGGAAGTAATCAACCCAAACTCGCTCGAATTTAACACAACACAGTTATTCCCTGGCGTTATTTTGATGGTATAATTTTTAAATCGAAACCCTTTGTACTTCACGCTTGTAAAATCTTCACTATGCACTGTTCCTAATAACCCTAACCTTTCCGGTGCACGTGAAGTTTCTATGCGTTCAAGTTCATAAATTCTATTATGAATCTGTTGTAGTGCGTTGAAGGGAGACCGAACTAATTTCTTAACTTTTTGCAGATGATTTTCAAATTTAAATCCAGAGTAAGTGTCCAAGGGTCCGTGTGCAAGTACATCAGCCGCTACGTGAATCAAACCGTGCACGTTGTAGGATATATACTTGGCGCCGTAGAAATAAGCAAAGTTTCTCACAAAAACAAGCAGCAGGCTGTGTGCGTACTCGTTGTACTGAACACATGTTTCCTGTTTACTGAGGAGAGGTACAGCTACACATAGTTGAAGGAAATGGGAATATGCGTCTTTGCTCAGCATATTTTTCATAACGACGGGACCTATGTAGAAAATGAATTGACGAAGCTCCGTTGCTTTCCATTGACTAAATTCATTGATACCTCGGGGTTTCCTACAAAATTCTACTGGAGTATACTTTCTACTATCAAGTAGTCTGCCTGAAACTATTTAAATCTGAGACTGAGGTAGTCTACCTGGGCACTTTGTGGCGCTATACCATAAATATATTAATTTTCGAACAACCCCAAGGCAGATTAGGTGCATAAATTCATAGGGAATATCTCGTACTAGATCAATGGGTAAATCATAAATCCGCGTAGTCATATGATGATGTTCACTTTGCTGCTGTAATCGAAACGACTGGTCTGTCCTGAGTTCTGCATCAACTTCCGGAAATGTAGTTCGCTTATCCACTGATTCGCCTTTTGTTACACATTTCGAACACGCGTAGTTCCCAGTATGACCTTTTACACCTGTGATGTATGAACGGGCTGGAGCGTCACAAATTAACGCACTCAGTTTCACCCTAATGTTACGATTTCCAATTGTGACTACTTGATTTTCCAAATAGGTACTGACAAAATGGTCTAGATATTGATTCACATCAGCGGTTTTTGATGACCCGTAAAAGATCCCAATTGAAAACACATCCTTTGTACCTTGAATGCTTGCAAGAATTGGCCAGACTTGTTTGTTGGAGCTTCGAAATAGTGGCAGCCCGTCGATATTTACATGTAGGTAAACGTCATCTTCCAGACTTGGTAATTGTTTTAGCAGATTGACGAGTTTAGTTTTCCATTCAAAACTTATGTAATTACCAGATGATATTTCTTGCACTGATGAATATCTTGGAGTTGACAGTAGTGACCTGGAAACGGCGGGTAAATTGCTAAAACACTCGTGGGATTTCAGAATCTTTAATAAATCAGTGGTAGCTGTGTTGGTAATATTATGACGTACAGCCCACGCCTGGATAGATTGTTTAAATGATGCAATTCCGCGTTGTTACACTACTGATTGACCCGTAGTAACTTGGTTGTGGCAAGCCGTTATCACTGACATAATCTGAAGAATCACTGTTGTAATCGCAAAACGGTTCATCATCTTGAACTGATGGTATTCCCTTGAGACAGCCAAATTGATTCTTTATCCCGGACCGAATACTGTTAGTGCTGTTAGGAAATTCATCATGATCCTGAATAATTAAATGCGAATCTTTGACAACCTGATGGACTCTACGGGACAACTTCCGTCTTTTGCTCATTTCAAATATTTAACACTGATAAATAAAGTTTCAACACATGAAAAATAGAAGCAGTATCCATCAATCAAAAAACACAAGAAATGTATTTATGCAGAATGAGTAAATACCAGATGATCGATTTTCGAGGAGATTTTCGTGAAAATCTCGTGTAGCATTTTCATATTTTTTTGGTGAAATCTTACACGTGATAAATACGTTGATAACTCGTAGTATATCACCGTCTTCCAAAATTCCACGTATTCTCCCAATTTTCCACGTGGAAAACTCATACATGGTAGTTCGGGCAGTATGATGTATGACGGTTGCTGCCGTATATTGCTTTAAAGAACTGTCTCGCTTTTAATTATCATGCCCGCCGAAATACAAACGCAATTAAATGTTTAAAACTTGACATACATACCCTAACGAAAATGAAGAAAATTCTAGGGAATTGAGGTACCCTTTTTAAAATGTGAAACAGCTACTGAGAATATAGAAATAATAAAACTTCAACAACGTTCGTGAGTGTTTGAACCTGTTAAGTTCTTGGTCATATACCGCCAAAAGATTTAAGGATTAAATCTTAGATGGAAAAAATGTATTACATACTGGTTTTTCCGCATTTAACTTAATCTCTGCATTCAGGTAAAGGTATCTTTCCAATATTCCTTGTTGTCAGTTAACACATGCATACGTGTTTAAAAACATGTACCTTTACATGAGACATGCTTTTGTCTAAGTGCACTGGTTGATACAATGCAACAAGAAATTTATTTTTGGGTATACATTTCGTGAAATTTTTGGGTACCTAAAGTGTTTCTGCTTTGCTAGCAGTTTCATAGACTATATTTCTGAAGAAGTTTCCACAATCATATTTATGTAGGTATAAAAAGAAATGTGTTGTCCAAATATGCAATGTAGAGACAATTGAAGTAAATCTTAAAGGCACTTACCGGATTGTACATATAATTCAAAGCCTACATATAAAACAGTTTTTCAAACAGCTTGTTCTTTGAAGCGAGGCAAACACCTTATAAACCACTACACTAAAACACATTGCAGTTATCTTTGAACAGTTCTACTGAAAACATTGTTAGAACAATTTGTAAAATTGTTCACATGACTTGCCTTCTAAACCTAGATTCCATTATTACGGAGTTTACCTTCGCATTTGTAGTGTTCTTTACACCAAGTTTGTTTAACCAAGTCCCCATAAAAATGTTGTCGAGTGAACAAATGACAACTGATAACTAGCAGCTTATTTTCAATTAACACACTCAAAGTCCATGGAGAAAATGAGTTCTAAAATGTCACATTCGTGCTTGATGTGTAGCCTTGTATTGACAAAGCACCATGGTTTAGTTAACCATATGCGAACGCATACAGGAAAAAAGCCATTCAAATGTACTAGTTGTGGACAAACTTTCACTCAAAACAATTTGCTAGTGAGGCATTCAAAAGTGCACGTTCCTCAAATCAAGCCCTTCAATTGTCAAATATGTGATAAAAGCTTCACCTCTAAAATTAATGCGGAAGTACATTCGCGTGTTCACACACGTGAGAAGCCCTACTCGTGTGAAATTTGTGGTAAACATTTTGCTTCAAGCTCAAATGTCAACGTTCATCGTCGCACGCACAACGTTGAGAAACGGTATAAATGCGAGTTGTGTTCAAAGTCCTTCAACGAAAATGTTCAATTAGCAGTGCACATGAGATCTCATTTGGCAGAAAATCCTTACCAATGCGACAAATGAGGAATTAAGTAATAGCTTGAATTGGAGCTGGCTACCGTACACTGGCGTAGTTTTTGACAAGAAGTTATTTCTGGCTATTGGCTTTGCCTTGCTTAAGGTTCAGTGACTGAACTTCCGTCCTCATGTGCTTTAAGGGTCTCAGGGATGTGTAAAGGCTTGAATGGAAGAGGGTGTGCAGGTTGAAGAAAAGTGTCAATGCATTTGATGATGATGATGATTGCTTAGCTCATTAAAATCTTCAACCAGTCAGTGGTAAACCAATTGAAGATGTTCGCTGGTTAAAACCGATATAAATATAAGATTGTCCATTTAGACTGGCATAGAGTCTATTTTTTATTTAGGACCCATTCAACCTAGTGTAGACCCCATTTAGCCTGGTTTAGGGCCCTCCAAAAATAAAGTGGACGGACACAGAAACAACGATATCTTAATAGGCTCCTCTGCAGAATCAGCGAGCTAACAACAACTTGTTGAATTACCTGAAGGAAAAAAAGCAGAATGAGATTTAAAAGTTAAATGGGAAGAACAAAGAGCTTTTACGGCTATTGTTGTAGATATTAAGAGAACACTTGGCTGTTTTTTTTAAGTTGATGATCATGAGAATAAGTTTAATGATTGTCGGTCCCAATTTACCAGTTCTATTAAGAATTTCATTTTAGAATCATATATAAAAGCAATCTGGAGTGATGTTATAATATTTACTACGATTTACATATTTTTTAAAACTTGTTAAAACCCTAAAAACCACCTTTCCGCCGTTTGAATAAAAACTATCCCACAGAATATCGGCTAATGCAATGGGCACCGTTTTTGAACAGCCATAGCGTAGCCATTGTAGCCAAACGTCATAAACTCGGCTATACAAAGCAATATTTTATAAATATATCAAATGCAAGAAAATGAGACGACGCTTCCGCCGATGTGCATTGCGATGAGAAACTTTATACGTAAAGCCTTATTGTAAGTTTAATTGGTGAGCTTGCCAGTATGTAACACAATAACGTGTAGAAAGTTTTATAGGGTAATCTGATATAGATAAGCAAATTATATGCCAATTACTGAAAGTATGTTAATTCATGCCAAATTTATAAATCAAATTTATAATACGGTTCTAACAGTAAGAATTTTTAAAAATATTTTTCAATTTTTTCTGCAAAGCTTTAATGATTTTCTAGCAATCAATTTGAAAAAAAAACATTTGAAATCGTAAGAATATTTTTTTCGAATCGATATTTTGCTAATTAAAGAAATGTGTTTAACAAAATCTTTCTTTCGTGTTACAACTATAGCATAGGTAAACGTATTTAGAAAATCTGTTGGTAGTATGAAGGTCATAGTCATCGACTCAACTAATAGCGATACATATTCAGACTTTTACTGCTCGTCAAATCATCGTTCGTCTTTCTTATTGATCGTATCTGACCTTGAATATTTGTCGTCGCTTTAATATTGCCATAATCCATAGGTACGTTAGCAAATACTGAGGCCGATACAGCAAATCAATAATTTTTTATTCATTTATAAACCATTTTTGTCTTCCTTTACGCTGCTGCCTGGTTTGAAGAAGAAGAACTGACACAGTTCATATAATTTTTTACTTAATGTAATCTTAGGAACAGTTTATAGCACGATATTATAATATTGCATTCAGAGCAATTAAATTAACTATATGTTTGTGCAAAGCCCTAAACAAGCTGAAAATGTAAACAACTTTTAATTCATTCGTCATATTGCTAAATTTTTTACCTGTTTGAAAGGTGACACAAATTATCAATATTTTATTCTTTTAAAGATATATTAAACATTGAATACCGTTCAAAGTTTTGAAACCTTTTTCAGAAAATTTGTCCAGCTTTGACGACGTAATTAATACAATAGAGTGGATAGCAGTTTGACTGATGCAACAGAACACATGTGCGTATAAAAATGGCATGCGATGAACCGAGTTTACAAAACAATTTTCGAACTGATTTTGGGGAAAACGTTTATATAATCAGAAAAAACGATTCGGATTGATTGTAAGTTTGACCCGAGTACTGATTAAAGCGTTCAAAAATTGGGAAATTGCGATTTGTAGAAAACATGTTGTGCAAATGTATTTATTGCTTTAAAACAAAAACTAGAAGATTTTGAATAAAAATGCATGCAGGCAAATGTCGTACAAAACCAAATTCTTAATAGCTAGCAAAGCCAGAATAGTATTAAATAGGGATAGAAGAAGATTCACATGAACAATCTTATTTAAAGCATAACAAATCACAATGTATGGGAAAAATGCTGCAACTTTATCCACTTTACCCAAACCAGTTTGAACCCGAAGAGCAACCGATAAGCTCAATATAACCACAGTTTGAATTTCTTGATTTCCTTCCAATTCTAAATTCATAGCAATCGGGCACCACACAAAGGCAAAGAATACGAAAACTTGCATTGCAATAGCAATTTGAGAATCAAATTCAGCACGGATTCTAGAAGCTATTGCTTGTTCTCTATACATCTTTATATCTTCTTGTGTTTTCTTTTGAAATCTACGTGCATTCACCATTTCTAATTGGTACAAAATTTTAATACAGTCGATAGGAAACATGATGGAAGGATATGGATATGGAGGTTTGCAAATTACTCAAAGTATGCAGCAGCCAATAATGCCAAGTTTTTTTAGAAGGTTATTGCAGGAGAGGATAGGGCTTTGGACTCCTTAAAGATCCACGTATGGCTGTTCAAGTTCCAAAAAACGGAGTGAGTAGTTCCAATGGGTGCACAGAAACTGGTAAAATTTTATTCACAGAATCAATACCGTTTTCAGAACGGTCAAAGGCAACTCCAAATACTCAAAAGTTACTGAAAATATTCAATTTTATTCTGAGCAATCTACGTTTCAAAAATGTTGAAGCGTGTTATTACTTTCTAAAATCCGGTTCAAAAACTTAATAGTAGAGTATGTCATCCAGTGGTATATCATTTGTTACTATATTTGGCTGTATTTAATTTGAATCAAGTATCTAATCTATATCCTGCTCGTCTGTTTCAACCAAATTTGTAATTTTCTATGGTAAACAGCATATAGGAATTTGAGTGTGGTCTTGAAAAAACATATGACATATGCATGTTGTTTAAAAAAATGTCAACTTTTTAAAATAAAATGTTATGCTCCATCTTTTTCACAATTATCTTAGCTAGAACTATAAAAATTGAGTTAAACTATCGGTTAGCTGTAATCGTATTTGAATTTAACTGCTTTTGCGCCTCTCTCGATTACAGGTTGGATTCTGTCACATATTTTAGCTGAAAACTTTGGGACATCCGGTTTAATGTTACAGTATTTTGCGGTTGGTTTAAAATTAAAAATAAAGAGTCGGGACAATTAAATAACTGGTTTGTAGACTCGTTTTAATTTGTTTTGCTCTGAAATGATTTGACCGAACAATTTTGTAACATTACTTAAAATCCCCTTACTTGTTAAGAATAGGCTATCTTTATTCACAAATATCCACAAAACATGAACAGGAACACTGGACATGGCATAGAATCGTGGATACCATTAGGAATAAAACTAATTTAAATTTTTTGCTGTTCTATTTTTATAACACGTTACTTTTGAATTTGTACTGGGGTTTTCCCAAATTTGCTATTCAGTGTACTCTCGTTAAAGCTAACGGCAAGTTAGCGAAAGCTTGGGATTTTAAAAATATATTCAGCCTCTTTAACCATTAAAGATGAACAACTCTTATAGGGGATTTGTGTGTTATTATGTTCAAAACCAGGAAATGAATTTGCCTTGGTAGAAAATCAACCACAATTTTTCCCACGACGTCATTTAAGGTATAAAACTTCACAAAAAACAATGCGTATCAGGATAGCCTTACTCACTGAGCTGTATAAGAACACAGTCGGTATCCCCGACAAAAATGATTGACGACAAACAAGATAATATTTCTTGACTGCCTAATGGGTCAAATTGCTGAAAACTGGTAGAAAAATCCATACGATTGAAAATATTAAATAGGTTAACAAATCAGGTTAACTATTAACCTGATTTGTTTCAGAATTTTACAAGCAGCAGCAAAAGGAACTAAGTCTGCTACTTTATTTGAGTAATACCACGTTTCTGAGTGTATAATGCATGCTATACTAAATTGCAATCCCAGAAAAGTGCAATTGAAAAAGCACCAAGGGATGCATACAAACAACTGTATAGCCGTAACGACTACATAAAGCTTTAGTTAACTAAAATGGATGTGGGATAACTTTGTGTCTAAAAGGATTTAAAGTTTAGCATAGTATGCAGAGTACGTGTTTCAGCATTAGAATCTGTTCATTCAATTGTAAGTTCTGAATAAATATTTCTGCCAGTCCAACGGTTATAATATCTGCGCGCACATATCATTTTACTGATTTTCATGTATATTTCTTTTCATCAGTTTTCGTGGAATTGTTTATTTGACACTTATCTGTATTGAACAACGCCAGTACTTACGTATTTGTGTTACCATTTAACCAATAAAATATCTGACAAAAACCCTTGTAATTCTTTCAGTTTTAACTTGCAACTGAACGATAATACCAATTGTAATCCTTGTATAAGTATTTCTGGCGGTTATACTGCATTGAGGTAATCGCAAACGTACTGCTTCTCATGCATGAGTTTTTTGGCACCAATGCTTGTGAAATTGTATGTTAGGCACTTATCTGAACTGCGCATGTTAGGCTTCCAACGTCCTAATTGAAGGGAAGGTAATGTAGTATACCTACATCGGGTAAGTCCAGTCAGTGTTGAGCAAGGGACTCGGTGGTGTAAGGTGTAGCATGCAAGGCCGGAAACCTTGAGGTCTGGGGATCGACTCCCAGCCGGGTCAGTACTTTTGCTCAACACATAAAACCCCTCACCACATACACTACACTTTGGCGACGAGGATGGGATTTTCGAGGGTGTCCACACACACGCCGTCGCGCGTCGTGGGCTTTGTACATTCGAGCGTATCGAATGTAGGGGGTGGGGTGAGGTGAGACACTGCGACGTCGTCAACATCCAAGAGACCATTCCTCCTGTACTATCAGCGTCCGCTATAGTACCAAACCTGCTTCTCTCCTCAGAGTTGCCAGGAAACAAAACAAGTGTGCCTTCCAACGTCCTAATTGAAGGGAAGGTAATGTAGTATACCTACATCGGGTAAGTCCAGTCAGTGTTGAGCAAGGGACTCGGTGGTGTAAGGTGTAGCATGCAAGGCCGGAAACCTTGAGGTCTGGGGATCGACTCCCAGCCGGGTCAGTACTTTTGCTCAACACATAAAACCCCTCAACCACATACACTACAAAAAGCTTACGCATTCTCTTCATCAGAATACCACTAACATATAAGTAAAATAGAAATTGACTCATTGTCCTTCACAAATAAAGAGTGTACGATAATTATTGCAACAAATGTCAAGGCTCGCTATAAAAATATTACTAGGTTTAGGGATCCAGTGTTACCAGCATTAGATAGGCGTATGTTTGGGGAAATAGAGATAAAATTATCTTGGTCGCAACTCCTCGTGTTCTTAAGTAATAACACTTACACCTAATTCTGTGCACATGTCTCGGGACACAAATTTACTTCCTACAGCTACTATCAAAAAACCAGTAAAAATGCTATTGAATGCAATTCTAATGGTCGTTGTCAGAATTTGTTGGTTAATGGCTTGTTTATAAGCCTAGACAATGGCGGGTATTTAAAAGCCTAGTCGGCTCAAAGAATAAAATATTGGTTGATTCTCTACGCATATTAATAAAGTGATGGTTTAGAAAACTTGGAATTCGTATGACAGCAATTGTCTTAACAAAATATAAGTTACCCGCTGCAGTCATAACAAATACTATAAAACTTTTTTTTCCTAAATCTACATCGTCTAATGTATTTGGGGATACTCTTGTCTGATCCAAAAATTGTATTGTTTAGATTCTTGAAGTAATTAAAATTTGTTGCAATAATTATCGTACACCCTTTAAATATGTTAGATGATAAGGGTGATTTAGGAATAAAAAACCTAATTTTCCACAAACTTTTTAACACTTTCAACATTAATTCTCCTTCATTTAACACTCACTCACATAGATATTATTCACTAAAAATAATTGTTCTTCGCTTGTCCCTCATACTAACATCGGGCATAGCAAAAAAAACTTGAAAAGTTTTGTACTTTTGTAATGAAAATATCTTCAACTTCTTTATTTTAAATGTAGGTAAATGTTAAATGTCTTAATCTTCACAAAACGTTTACCTGAATTCCACATTTTTTGGTATTACGTGTCGCACGAGTATTATATTTAACTTTCTGCTTTTTTAGTAATTAGATATTGATCGCACTGTTGCCAAACTTACAAAACCTAGTACGAATGTAAATACATTATGCTAGTATCCGTAAGCTCTCGTCTCTTGCAGACCTTGCAGTCACCAAATAGATAAGCATTCTATGCAGTGTTGCCAAATACCAATGTGAAATTAACAGGAAGCCTTTTTTTATTAAAACTGTATTGATTATATGGATTACGATATTGAGTTATGTTGGCAACGTATACACCTTAATGTTCTACAGGTTTCCTACATAATACCAGCGGCAGGTAAAAAATCGGTATTCATAAGGTCTAACTTTCGTAAGCCTTGTATTTTTATTTTAACTTGACTGCATACAAATAGGACACTCGTAAAAAGTATAGAAAAGTTTACATATTATATGTGCATAACTAGTCAAGCCTAGCATAAAATTGTTTCTGCGAACTTACTTGCTTATTTGGTTTATATTACAAATTCTTTGGTGAACTGGGAAATATCCGAGTGGGATAAGCGAATAAGTTCATACCCTAAGGTTTCAAACTTGCAAATAAACCGCGTAGGTTGATGCTTTTGAAAACTTAAACCACCTTCTAAACTACATTTATTTTATACTATGGAAACGAAACAAAACTATATCTTTGATCTACATTTTTGTTAATACTAACAAGCATATCAAGTATTATGAAATAAGGAATTCTTAAATGTTCCACCTATATTCAAAGTAAAATTCGATTGTTAAAATTATTTTACTCATAATAGCACAGAAACAGGCTACATATATTTGATAAATTTTTAAAATATTTAAAGCAGTTGACTTATTTTAGCCTGGAAGTATTTGCGAGCAATTTTAATATCTATAATTGACTTAATCACGGAAGCGCGTTAAACAATCGCCTTTTGATAAATCTTCTATTTTTGCAATCGAGTCGATTGAATCGACTAGTATCTGCTTGCAATTGGCAAAGGCAACTCTTTTGTAAGTTTTTTGCGGGCTTAGTATTCAAAACGAACACGCTTGTAGGGTTTATAAAATTCTCGTTGGTAAAAATTAATCATAAAAATGGTGCTTTCATACAATTGTCTTATTGGTATATGTATCTGTGTGTTGGCATCAACAATTGCGCAAACACGATTATCCGCAACAAAGAAAATCCGACCTACAGGGTTTTGTGATATTGTACTTTTGAATCTGGAACAGTTTCTAACTCCATTTTCTGAATGTCACATATTAATCACCAATTTTCGTGGCTGCAACATATGGGTGGCTCCTAAACTTCCAATTGTACTTGCACGCTATTATGGTGTTGCGAATATCCAAATATATCCCGGTCCGCTTGAGGAGTACAAGATATTTCCCATTGAACTCAGGCAAAGCCTCATATTCAACAAATCCACATCAGATATACCACAAATGCTTAATTATGTAAGATCAATAGAGAATTCATTTCTGAATGGGCGACAAAATTGTTGGTGTAAAGTATTCTTGTACTCCGAACCTGGTAGCTTGGAAGTATATGGCGGTTATAAGTCTACGTCAAGTTTTGTTTACAACAGATATTCCTCAGACAAGTGGAAAAAATCGTACATACGCACAGTGCCAACATACGAAATTGTTGTTAGCCAGTTAGAACATTTGCAAGGGGACAATGAATATAAGCTTGATTTTGATGCACTTCTGAGAACTCTTGCTTCAGGACCACAGGCCTCTATTAGTTCCAATTTACTGGTATTTATGACATACCCTGTTGGAAAGACTTACAGAGTTAACAAAGTTTTAGACGTGCAAACCATTGGCAATTTAGTTGTATATTGTCAGTTTTGTGTGCCCTGTGTTCCTTGGAAAAGTATGCTCCTGCTTGATTCAACACACCTACCCCACTTACTAAATTATCTAAAGGCAGTGGCTAGAGTGTCTAAGTTTTTGATTTTGGCATTTCCTAAAAGCCATATAAACTTTACACAGCAACTTAAAAATAGTCCAAAAAGTATGCAAACAGTTTTTGATATCGCTCAATCAATTTCATTAAAGAATCTTGAGAACGTAGCTTTAATACTTAAGTATTACATTTTAAATGATTATTTGATGAATGCAACGTACGCACAACGTGAATGGGGTTTTCTGACTTATGAGGAAGCTTTATCTTATTATCCAAACCCCTGTATTGGCAAGTGGAAATATCCTAGACGATTTCCATCTTTATATAATAAAGCAGAAAACTACTTGGGCGCCTTTCAGCATTCAGGACTTAGTTTACGTCGAAAAACGTTACGCTTATTAAGTTGCGTGAACCTAGCAAAATCTCCATTTGGTAATTTATTAGAACTATTAGGTGGTTTGGATAAGTATACTTGGACTGCAATGATAATCTCCATAGGTTTATTGTCGTTTTACATTAGAAGTGCGTCCCTAATAGTTTTTAAACTCAACAAGTTTAAGTCTCGTTCTTTTCGCAAAGCCATGTTTGAACTTTGTGCAGCACTACTGGAGCAAAGCAGGAACTTGTTTAATAGTCAATCTGGATTGTCTCACTTGTCGCCAGTGCTTTTAGTTAGCCCTTTGATGTTCCTGATATTAAGCAACGCATTTAAAGGAGATAACGTTGGCAGGCTTACGGCTTCTCCTCCTTACATAATAGTGGATACATTTGACAAAATTATCGAGGTTAATGCTACCACATATACAATACCAATTCACATACATATATATCAACTTTCAGGGAAAATAGGGGCCGTGAATGATTTGTACTACTCCCGTCAATACGTTCAGGAAAACAATCATGAGGCTTTCCCTGTGACTTCAGAGTTCCGAGATTTTATATATCGAATGACCAGGTGGAGCATGAAAACCGTGTTGGATCACATTAAAGTGCCATTACACCTTCAACGCTATTGGAACCATTCGAAGCTGTTTCCAAATTGGGTCTATGTAAGAAACAAGGGGGATTTAGAAGAACAAATGGACAAGCTAATATTACCTCACATGTGGAAATGCGAAAAGCCCGCAGTGTTTGCAACTGAAGATGTGGCCAATGCAGTGTACCAATCTTTGCTGAATTTTAAGAAACCGGCGTATTTTTCAAAGGAAGTTGTTCTGGAATATCAAACAGGTTTCGAGTTAACTGGACCGATACCAGAATTTCATTACAATAGAATTGTGCGATTTCCGCAAACAGGGATTGTGGAATGGTGGAGAAAGCACTTTACAGCTGCTGCTAGAAGGTATAAGTTGAACCTAACTACTGTGGGTCCGGAGACAATCAACAGAAACCAGAGTCATTCGCTAGTGGTTTTCCTGATACCGGTAATTGGATGTATATGTGGAACTGTGTGGTTTCTTCTGGTAGAAAATCCGTTTAAAATTAGATTAAGTTTTGAGACAGTAGTAAGTAGGTTAAGGAAAAATAGAGTAAGGCACGATTCCAGTTTACCCCATGCACAGCATGTTTTGAATGTCCAAAGTCATCATTGCCATTGCGAATGTCACAAATGTCCCATCGAACCCTATTTAAGAGCAAGGTTGAATTCCAGGAACCATCGAAAAAGGTCTGTTTAAAAATCAAATGAATACCTCTAAGTGGCTAGATGTTATTGAAACGCATTTAAACGTCAAAACGTGCTTTGTGCTCCAAATTAAAATGGTTCATGAATACACCACATTGCCTTAAACCATAGGTTGTTTCCACATTTAACACGAGATCTGTAACACATTTTTAGTTGATGTTAAAGTAAGTTAAATAAGTTAAATATAATGATCTGCATGTATAGATTATCACAAATATATGGTATGTAAGTCACCTAATAAAATTGCGTTTTAAATTATTCCATACTGTTAAAATATAAAGTTTCAAAATATTTAATTAAAATGATTTGTTATGTTACATGTTATGGTACATATATATATATTCATACATCAGGAAGCCCAAATATTGTCCTTCTGTAAAATAAAAATATGAACCACGAGAACATACCCGAGGAACGTGAGCTTCTTAAGCTCTACAAATTCTTTACTGCAAATTGTTTTTTCCCATGGTGACCCGTTTCTTTTACGAGGTTACTTGGCGTCGTGTGGCGACATTTACTAAAAAAGAAATTGACATTTTCACGCTAATCTACCAGACCAACCTAAGTGCTTTAGGTTTAGTTATTAGCTAGACCATATAATTACAAAAGATTCATTAAATTTTTAATCTATCCACGTAATCCAACTCGAGATAGATTAGCGTGCTGTTATAATTAAAATATTTTGTGTCACGACATGGTACATAATATACCGTATTCTCGCTAATAGTAGCCGGGTCTCCAATAGAAGCCGGTCTCTAATAGAAGCCGGGTCTACAGAGGCAAATTTGAGTATAAGCCGGGTCTCTAATAGAAGCCGGGTTGTTTTTTTATCAAGCAACATTTTGGTATAGGCCAGAATACTTAAGTAAATAAGTAAATCCAGCTAACCTACAGGGAATTTCAGCACTAACGTTTGATATTAACCACAAAACGTAAATAAAATTAAAATTCTGATCATCAATGTGGTCATTTAAGGAGGTAAATGTACATTATCTTTGCAATTTATGACAAATTAGTGCTTAAAGCTAAGATTTCAAAGAAAATATTTCAAAATATCCGTCTTTTCCTTTAAAAATTAAGTATTTATTGAAAAATCATTCGGCCAATTTGGCTATAAGCCGGGTCTCTAATAGAAGCCGGTCTCCATTAGAAGCCGGGTCTGAGGGGCTTAAATTTCAGTATAAGCCGGGGGCTTCTATTAGCGAGAATACGGTACTCTCACATAATTACCTTGGCCCAATAAATCCCCAGATAAAGCATCGCATGCAAATTGTTATCCAGTTAGCACAGGAATACATTTAAAAAAGCTGCCATGCTAGTACAAAACTCTGCTATCAACTCTGCCTTTTAATTTTTTTTCTCTATAATAGTTAATATTTATATCTGCATATTATAGTCTGGTTCCATTTAACTCTTCCACTGAGAAACATATACTTTCAGCCAACGAAGTAGCTGCTGCTGCTTGAATATTAATTGTGATGCTGTTGTTCTATTTTGTTAATGAACTGATTTTGGTACTAATGCTGCTGACGACTTATAATGCATGTGGCCCGTTATTCCATTCACTCGGAGAAGACATAGATAAAGTTTCCAGCGATCTACAACAATGTTGTGCAGCGGTAGCGACTTTATAAAGTTTTGTATGTTTAACGTGTACATAA
The DNA here is from genome assembly GCA_029691765.1 of Entomobrya proxima. Classification (NCBI taxonomy): domain Eukaryota; kingdom Metazoa; phylum Arthropoda; class Collembola; order Entomobryomorpha; family Entomobryidae; genus Entomobrya; species Entomobrya proxima. The sequence continues at coordinate 48,819,478 of CM056171.1, read as the reverse complement.
ATGTTTGCAGATCCATAATGCGAAATTACCTTTGTGTATTATCAGCCGGCAGCCGGCAAGTTTTGGGGTTATAATATTTACTCGCGCATATCATTCTGCAAGCAAACTGTTATTCATGTCACATGATTCAAATGTAAGTTTTACGGACTTTCACATAGTCTTCGTGAAATTGTTTGCATACTTATCTGAACTGGTTATCAGATACATGCCCGCAACTGAGTAATCATTGAACTGAAATAAACCCCAATAAAAGCTTCGTGACATTATTTTCTGGTATAAAGAGTATCAGCAAGATATCACTCTGAGTTTATGAAACTGTGTTACTACTTGCAAAATACTTCGGAAAGTTTATAATTGCAGTTAAAATTAACAGGGCAATTAAAATTAAATTTTTTAAAATATTCATAAGCGACTCAAACATTTAGGAATAATATTTAACTGGTTGATATGCAACTTCAAAGTTAAATAATACTTTTAAATTTATTAGACGCGTAATAACCGACGAATAAATTTGGTAAACATTTTTAGAAACTAAGTAAGCGACTCTAAAACTTAACAAATTTTTCAAAGGCTTGATAAGCGACCTCAGGAATTACAAAGTACAAAACATAAGCCTTAAAGCATGTGCATCTGGTTGCTCTGCACTCCACTCAACAACTTGGGACGGCACGCTGCTCTGTCTAAGCATACAAGGCTTGCAGAAGCAGGTTCGTTTCAATATCTGAGTGAAGCACTAGAAGCTGCCCTAGACCTTGCTCTAGGCTTAACACTTTGATTTCGAAAAACGCACTAATACGTTTTGCGGGAAAATCCTCAAACGCGGAAAAACGTAATATTACGTTTTTCAAATCAGAGAGTTGCTGTGGTAAAACGTATTATTACGTAGATTCGAATAGTTTTTGAAAATGGTAAAACGTATTATTGTGTTGCTTGAGTTCTTCCCGCGGTGTGGAAATACGTACTAATCAGCTGTTCTTTGCCATGACGTTCCCGTGAAAAAACGTATTATTACGTTCGTTTCCCTTGTGCTACAAGCATATCCCACTTTAAGGGCTGAACCATATTTTTGAAATTCCCATTCCACCTGATAACTCTTCCACAGAAATTCCCAATTTGACTACTTGGTTTCCCCATTTTAATTGCCATGTAGGCTTTCGCAACAAGATACTTTAACGCCACTTTAACTACAAAATATTAGTATTTAATTGCCATGCGAAAGGGTAAGCTTGGCAACTGAATTTTACCTGCTTCTTTTGTGCATGTAACCATACGCCGTGCAGCGTGCCGTCCCGAGTTGTTGAGTGGAGTGCAAGCTCAGCATTACGCACATGTAATAGCCGAGTAAAATCCAGTAGGACTTGAAACGGGGTGATACACAAGTTGTATGGTGTGCTGCTCATAGAATATTACTAATTTCCGAGTAATTCAAAATTTACAAAATGTGTTGGAACTAGTTGTGCTGGCTTTTCACTACCAATTTCAAAAATGCTAAAGAAATGGAAAAAAGTTATGCGGAACAAAGATTTAAATTTAGATAAAATCCCGGAATTTATAAAAATCAATTGTTGCATAAATCTACAAATTGCCTTGGTATTTTCTACAAATTTCCATGTTATAAAATAGCCGTTATAAAATCTGTTTCAAACAGTTTAGCATGGTTCACAAGCTATTCTCTACATTGAAATTATGTTTTAACAAATTCGGCTTATTAATACAATAATGTTTTTTGTAAACTCACCCAAAAAATTAATAAATAAAATTCATTTTTTAAAAATAAGCACACAATTGAAAAATATATAATTTTATTAATTTTATATAGCGCAAAACTATAACAAGATACATAGCCATCTTGGTTCGACCATGTTAAAAATGAATTATGTATAAAATAATATGCTATTTAATCATTTTTCTAACCATTAGTAATTTTATTGTTATATAGCTATTTTATGCATTCAAAAATGTATAACAGGAAATGTATTACAGAATGTTTGTGTACATATATGCTGTTCTATTAATACATTAAGCCTTTGTCAGTTTTTCCGCAGTTGAATGCACCAACTTCAGGATCAGGTAAAAGAAACGTAGCTTTGCTCTGCCAGGCTGGGTTACTAAAGGAATGTACCTTGAAAAAAAGCTTCTTTGCAAAAATATGCATGACAGGATTACCGGTTATTTCAGGCGCTTGATCTATGCTTTCTCAAGGCTTCCTTTCACGGCATTAAAGCAGGACTGTACGCAGGTTTGTTTTTTTACTGCTGCTGCTAATCCGTTCGCGTACATTCCTTAACTAACTTCAGTTTCAGGTACTTTTTTAAACCCTTTAAATATGCGGGCATTAGTGTGACCCTTCTTAAGTTTTTGCAGGTGTGAACGCAGTGGCTGAGTTGAAGCATTTTTATTTCTGTAACAGGGCAGTATAGCAGTGTTCATAGGATTAACATAATCCATTTATTTCTATTCTTGACTTGACACGTAATACTAGTTGCAATTCACGCCAGCTCTGCTTTCCAGTCTGACAATCGCGAATTGTTTTAAAAAGGGTATATTTTAAAAAGACACGTATTTACTCTGCTTTTGTGGACTCTTGTCCTAGGTATTTTCTAGTGGTGCAAATTTAAAAAATGGAAAATATATTGAGTTACTGCGGCATGAATATTTATATTTTTACCATTACTGGATAATGCAAGGTGGAATTTATACCGGCTCATTGATGTTGTCAAGAATATTTATTGAAGTGGTTTAGTTTAATAATCCAACTGCAGAAAACTTCTTTAGTTTAATGGGCAGAAACGGGGCAATTCAACACAATTCAAACATGCATATTGAAAACCATGATACAAAAATGCCCACATTTAGTTGATTGTATTGTGTTTGTTGCACGCCGAATGTATTTTCGACTTTTCTGTTACAGGTTATGGCGTGCATTAGATGACTCATTAGTATGCGCTAAGCTTGGATTCAATTGTAAGATTCTGATTTGATTCTCTGATAAAACTTAAGTGATTATGAATTGATCGGACCGTTTCTGATATTCGGGAAACGTTATGAGGAATATAGAAACCAGTCAATGGTAAACCATAAAGCCATGTGCTCGCTTCTATGGTTGTATGCAAAGTATTCAAAGAAAAATTGAACTTCCTCGAAATTTTAATTCCCCTTCCGCCAAGCTTTTTTGCATTCTTCCAGCATTTTTTTAAACAAAGTAGCAAATAACCAGCACAACTATTTCCAATACATTTAGCAAATTTTAAATTACTTGGAAACTTATAATATTCTATCACCTGCAGACCTTCAAATAAGATGCGTTACAAATCCAACTGCCTTTTACCTGGCTATTAACATGTGCGTAAAGCTGAGCTTGCACTCCACTCAGCATCTCGGGACGGCACGCAGCTTTGCGTAAGCATGCATGCATAGCAGAAGCAGGTAAAATTCACTGGCCCAGCTCAAGCCAAGAGCAAGGTCTAGAGGCTGCTTCTAGGGCTTCATTCAGATACTGAAACGAGCCTGCGTCTGCTCTCCATGTAAGCTTATGCAGAGCAGCGTGCCGTCCCGGCACTTTGAGTGGAGTGCAGAGCAGTATTTTGCACATGCATTAAGATCAACTAAATAGCAGTAGCATAATAAACTGTGGATATTTACTATATTATAAAGTAACTTGCTCATAAAAATTTACTAAATTTTGAATCTTGGCACCAGTTAATTTTTGTGAATTATCAAATAGATAGTTAGACAGCTTTAATGTGAGCGCTTGGTGTGCAGCATTAAATGGAATTTTAAAATAATAAAAAGAGCTTATTTAGAAGCATTTTACGAATGACAAAGTGGATAAGGTGATCATGTGGCTGATATAATTAAATTTGCCATTTAATGTGTACTCTAATTGCTTAACTCTTTTAGGAAATAAAAGTCTAAAGAGTTATTGTGTTTCCTTTATTTCTTTTAATCGCATTGGGAATGCTATTATTACAGTTAGGTTGACAATTGTTTTATTAGCTGGCAAATGACCTTGGTCCCACTTGACAGCCTGACACTTAATTTAATTTTGTAAGCATGATGATAGAATCTTAATACTAATAACTATTTTTTAGGGTACTCTATAAGCGACCTGAAAAAGTCAGCAAGAATTTCTTGAGCTTGATAAACGACGTCTAAAATCCCCCTCTAGATATGCACATCACAATGTGTTGTTGTCATAAGGTTTACACGCAAAACTTCTGACTTCAAGAGAGCAAAACTGCCAATGTTTCACGGAATTGGAGCTTGTGCCCAGCAAAACTTTTGAAAAGCTCGTCAAGAGCTTTCGATTGGTATATGACTCATTACGGAGCGGCTTGGGCCCACCCTTCATAAGGTTCGCAATATGGCTCTTTGCGTGTGGTTTAGAAATGAAAAAATACAGAGTCGGGACAGCTAAACAACAGGTTTATAGTCTAATTTTTAATTTGTTTTGCTCTAATATAATTTGACATATAATTTTGTGACATCACTTGAAAAATCCCGTAATTCAGAATTCTGTGTCGTGTGTTATTGCGTTCATAACCAGAAAATTAGTTTGCTTTGGTAGAAAATTAAGCAAATCAACCCCATATTTTACTTACGTCAGCTTTCTTTAAATGAAATGCAGCATCATCTTCTCAATCCTGGTCCAAGAAGAACTACTAGAAAGTGAATAGAAGTTAACTAAGCCTCGTTAGTCGGTCTACTATTGCTGCATAGAAATTTAGCTGCTCTTTCCTAGAGCTCGCTGCAAAATCCAAATAAAAATGATTTAGCATTAAAATTTGAAATTAAATTTTGATTTCAAAGACTCTTCTGAGTTTCCTGTTAGTGGCGCAGAATCAAACGTGGGTTGAATGCACACCGTTTTCCCGCTGCCTGCTATTCTGATTAGGCCTTGGGGAAGGGAGTCTCCTCCTCCCAGGGGAGTTCCATCTCAATCTCACCTTTATTCTACTCACCCCAAAATATTTCCCCGTTCTCCTTCAAATCTTTCCCTTCTTTCTCCCCGAACAATCTCTGTGTGCATAGACACCCCCTCCACTTGAATTTCTTTAGACTGCCCAGCTTCCCCAAACATCTCCCCAAAGCCCCCATTGTCACCCTGTGGATAAAGCAAAACACCTGGCTACATCCCGTTCATTTATGTTTGATTATAATTGAGCTAGCCAGCGGACGAGCAGGGCCCGAAGGGCCCGTAGCGAGTCCCGCGCCCTTTACTGTAACTTGCAATGAGCATTTCCTGTAATTTTTAAGCCACAAATTCTTGCCGCGTTCATCTGGGGTAATATGAGACAAGCTTCATGCATGCATTTTAAGGTAATTTAAAAATTACCCCTGGGGACGAACCCCTCATTTGCGCAACTCGAGAGTGGTGTCATTCGACTCCCCAGGTCAAGGGCTTTCGATAGGTATAGGTTTCATTCCGAAATTCGCGGACCCGTATACTAAAGAATTTCCAAAATTAGTCCCTTCAATCTTTTTAAATTTGGTACATCACAACTTTCTCCAACTTTCCAGCTTCATAGTCCAGTCCATTTCCCATCTTGGCTCCCCGTAACCACCCACTTTTAAACTGCTCAGGTTTGGCAACATGGCCAACAATGGAACCCAAAACAAATGGCCCGTTGCCCTTCAGCTTGGGATAAACTGACCTCTAAACTGGTCAATTTTTGGTGTTGGTAACCTTCGGGGTAATACGGCACATTGGATCAAACCGCCTTCGGTGGGAAAAGTTTCGGGTATTCAGAACGTCTTTCCGAGCTTGGAGCCAGTTGGCCCTGACCGGATGCTGCATCCAGTGCTGGTTAGCCACTCGAAGTGACTCCAAAGCTTCATCCTACACCACACTGGTGTTCAGGGTGAGCTCCTCCAAATTTGGCACAGCTTTAAGAAAAGTCTCCTGAGAGACCCACACCGGCTTGGAAAATCGACAGTGGCTCAATGTCAGTTTTTTCATCATTTGGAACATGGAACTGGTCCAAAACCAGTGGTCAGTCATAAAAATCAACCAAAAAACTCATCCCATTTCCCCCGAATTGACTACATGGTCCAGAATAATAGTCCATTATTGGATACTTGTCCGTTGGCACCCACCTCTGGGTAGCCCGTAGCCAGCTATTACAGACCAATTTATACATAGATTTGTGGAAACTTTCTACTAGAAAGGGTTTCATAAAAATGAAGGTTTTAACTCCTCATCCCCTGGAAAACTTTGTAGCGCTCCAGACCATTTTCCAGTGTGACTTGGGGCTGGACTCTTTAAAGAGAAATTGATTGATTGGTGATTTTTGGAGGCAGCCCACTGGGACAGGATTAAGCTTGACAAGGTGGGAAATGGATAGGAGATGGAGCTAGGGAAATTTGGCTAGGTTTAAGGGAGTGGCTGTGGAGATTGAACAGTTGGAGGCGGTTGTGGGTTTGAAAATGCAGCATGGTAGTAGGGTAAACGTTGGGGCGGTGGGGAAATGTTTGGGTAAACTGGGCGGTGTGGATAAATACAAGTGGAGGGGATGTTCATGCACCAATAAATTGTTCGGGGAGAAAGAAGGAAAGGTAAACAATTGAGAAATTGAAGTTCATTTCTGAAAATCATTTTATACATTTACATTTTAATAAAAAGAATACCCGTAGTTGGAGATTTCACTATCATTGCTCATTAATCCTAGAAAATATTATGTGAAATTGTTATAATGAACTGTTATAATTTGTTATAATTATATAATTTGAACTGTTTGTTATAATAACAAATGAAATGTTATAACCTGCGGTTTTCCAAGTGTGACAATTATTTCAGCAATTTAAGTTATTATTAAAACATAAGGTAATGTTAAAATATTTTGCAAAACATACATATTATGCTTCTGATACCATGTTGCTATATTTTTTAAATAAATCCCAGCAGAATGGAATGCTTGAAATTTTAAAATACTTGTAAACATTTATAAATATCTAGAACAAAATTGACGTTTTTTAATGCCAAAAAAAACCAGTTTGTATTGTAAACCCATACCCAAGATATGTTTACAAATTGCAGTTTCGGTTGAGGAGAAAATTAGGTTCTAATGTAGGAATTGTAACAAGAAATCAAATTGTGATTTCAGAATTTTCACAAAATGTTTTAGATTTGTAATTCTTGTCAATTATTGCATGCAATCATGTACGCTTTAGCATAATTCGTTGCATGTTAAAAAACATTAGACCGTTGGTGACCTTAAACGTTAGAAGTTGATAATTTTTGAGATTTGGACAGAACACAAGAATTATGATGATTGTTATATTTGTATTAATATTTATTATTGGTTACTTCAACAAATGACTTCGAGTCATTACTTAAAATTACTCTATTGGTTAATAGCGGACTTTACTGGCTTATTAGTTGGCTGGCTAACCTTAAATTATTTATTATGTTAAGATATTATGGTTTGTTTACGTTATGGTATGGTTAAGTTTAAAAAAATTATATTCAATATAAGTAAGTAAATCAATCCAGCTAAACGTATGCTGACAACATGCAGACAATATGTCGGTTAAACTAAACCAGGCTATACTCTTTGAAAAACAGCTCCATTACCATTTTTGTAGTTATATCACTTCCTGGATGGTGCCAAACAGAGGATCTGTGGCAAGATTGGCTTCGAGTTTAGGATTTTCAGAAGTATCAGCCTCTAACCTTCCTTTGAAACGTTCAACTGTTTTTTGAAGTATTCTGATTTGCTTCTCAAGTTGCATATTTTGGTCTTAAAAACAAAGCAAGTGTTTGCTGTTAGAGTTTCCAGGTTCCGAAATAACATCCTGGGCTGAAACGGGAACCACCGAGGTACAACGGCATTCTAAAAGAACATATGGGACATATATAAGAAACAGACATTGGAGGGTTTAAAGCAATTATAATGTTAAGCAGTTTAATACTTACGGAATATTTTTGACACATCACTAATTAGTTTGAGGCTGCGGCGCTTCAAACCAAATTCAAGCATAACAAATACTAGGAGAGCTAAACACAGTCCCATTCCCGGAATGAAACACAAAACTAGTATTCCCGCTTTTTCTTTTTGTTCCAATTCTTCGTTATTATATCCACCATTTTTATATTTGCGAGACTTTGTTATTAGGACCAGTGCAAATTCAACAAACTTTTGCGACCAAGCAGTTACACCGTTTTCAAAGAAACGATGTATTCGTTCATATGCAAATTTTGTGTGCTGACCAAACAAAGAAAAGCCTTTTAGATTATCGAGAATGATGTCTTTTCCAAAATGAACAGGTCGTGTTGCTCCACTCATATTTGCATGTACAACTCTGGCTATGTTTTCATCGAGTATTACGCTAGCTTTGTTACAATTTTCCAGATGGGGAACCACAAGTTCTCTATAGTCAACAACATAACCATCTATGTCATATGATGTATGGTTCCACTTGGGAAATAGTTCTGACCAGTTCACAAACAGTTTTGTTTTTTCTGATAAGCGATCCATCATATCAATTATCCTATACCAGTATGTCATGCGCAACATTAAATCATACCATAATTCTGATACAACTGGAAAAGCTTCATGAGAGTTTTCTTGATGATATTCGACTGTCACATTAAGTCTTACATTTGTATGAAGTGAGATTTCATATTGAGATTTTGTTAGTTTCTTTGGTAGTATGAAAACTGTAAAGTTGTTTGATAGTAAGTCAGTAAACCAATGAAAAGGAACCAGCGGTGCTTGTACAGTCAGTCTGGTAATGTTGTCATCTTTGTATTCATTGCTTAACACTAAATATGCAATTGGAATGAAACACGCTGCATATCTTAAAAAGTATTTCTCGGGTGTCAAAGGTGTACTAAATGAACTGAAGCTTTGCTCAATCAATGCTGCAAACAGCTTAAAGAAAATAGCGCACGATGATTTGATGTAGCTGTTCAAGTCGATCACTGTTTTCAACGATTTGCTGATCAGAAGGGAAGTCAGTATAAGAGCAAATACCAAAGAAGCCAAGTGAGAATATCAAACGCGTGTACAAGCTCCCCTGCGGACGATATCCAGGTTTGCCTTTCATAGTGACATGCAACAAATCTGAGTCTTTCATTGTACAGTAGTAATGACATGGCAAAAAATTGTCCCACGTGTTTACCCGTATATCTGTTCAAGGCCGGACGTAGGTTTGGAGACAACGACCTTCCAGAGAGACAGCCTGAAGTACTCACAGTTTTACGACTAAACATGCCTTCAAAACTATTAATGAATGAAAGTGTTGTGTTTGAAGCCATCAAAGATGAAACTAGTATGTGGCCAACAAATAGTGTCGGGAGGTTCCTGACTTTGGTTAAATCAACCTTCATTATATTGCCGAGTACTTTTCTAAAATGTTTGTAATTGTCAGGGCTTAAGCTATACGTTGGAGTGCCAGTAGCATACAGAACCCACACTTGATATGAGTTTGCATTATCAATTGTGGTGATATACTTATCTATTGCGCGTCTGGTTATATACGAACTGCTGATTAGCTGAAGATGTACACTGTTGCAAGTGTGACAAAACTTGCAATGAAAGTACATTTTTACGTCGGAGTACATGCTTTCAATGAATAACACATTTTGATATGGACGAACAATGAATGGATTTACGTGCACCGAGTCAACCCATGTTGGCACTTCTTTAGCAATAAATTTGTTTTGACGTATTGCGTGAACAACAAATACGGAGTAGAGTGGTACTGTTTGTACGAAAGTGTGTTTCCGAATGTTTACATTGTAGTAGCTAAATTCCAACATTTGAGGAAGTTTCAAATTTTTCTCACCGTCACCCCAAAAAGTCTTGTACATCTCCGTGATTTCAAGATCAGGTGGATATAAGTACACATCCGCATGACAAGCACTGAAAACTTTGGTTGCCACATTATCTCGGTAGTTGATTTGAGTGATATATAACTTGCTACGACCATCGTTTTCATATTTTTCCAAAACACTGCTATTGAAACCGTACAATTCATATGGAAAAATGAATCTACTTGAGGTCAATGAAAAATATCTTGTTAGAAAAACTGGTGTTCCTGATTCAAAGGAAATATCAAGTCCAGCAAAATTGAATACGCTCACTACACAGTCGGAAAATAATTCCAGTTTTTTAAAGACATTACCATGAATGGAGTTTGCGATAGATTTTCCCTCAACATATTGAAGAAGATAGATGACAAATATTTCTAGCTGTAGTAAAACCAAATTCATTTTGAATCGATTAAGTCGAATTATCAAAATTTATCAAGACTAATTCGAAGGCAGAAGATTTTAGGTTTAAATTTATTTTCTATAGTAAAAACGTCTGCTTGAAAACTGTGAGTGCTGAAATTTAACTATGGCTTGAATTCGAAAACCTAACAAAAATCAGAAGACACAGAACAAATAACTTGAACATGTGTTGTCTAAAATAAATTTTAAAAACGATTAAGATATAATACAACCCGCTTAAATATATTTGGGGTTGTCAATGTTTTTGTTATGATAGACCGTACAAACATTTTAAATTCTGTGTAAATACTAAACTATAAATAGTTTTTTAAAAATTTTGTTTATATAGACGTACACGAAGGGCTTGCTGGTATAAATGTGTTTGAATTGATACAGCAGTAATATAAAACTGCATGTACCATATTAGCTCAAAATGACCAGGCTAAATTGAAAAAAGAAGGTGAGTTTCTCAAAAAGCACTAGTTACGTTGGCTACTAAATGTGATTCTTATACATTAGAATACAGCGTACGGAAATGTTAACAATAGTTTGGTTTTTATTGCTGGCTTGTGGTGTTTTATTGCAAGTTTTCTATAACAATTGAGTTGCGTTCTTTTAAAAATTCGGTCAGAGCTATATGAATATGGTTATGTAAAGTCACTACAGCCCACTTGGTTTTCAACGTTTTGCCAGTTTTCTGATAAGAGAACTCAACGAAAACAAAACAAGCATAAAGTTATGCAAAAACAACTTCTATTTTACGTGCCTAAATTTCTTTGCACTTAAATTTTGTTTGGATTTTCCAATGACACGTTCGACAGAATTTTTACGACTTTCTAAAAACTTTACCACTTTACTGTGTGTCCTCTTACTTGTAAAAACGGTTATTTAGGTGCGCAACTGTAGCAGTCTCTAAACCAACTCTATTTCAAATCAACTAGTCGAGAGTAGGCAAAAAAAGTAATTAAAAAGTTAATTTGAATAGCTTCCTCCTTTTTTCGTCACAAAGTTGGTGTAAAAAGTCTATTTTTAAAATACCATTTTTCTGCTTGCTTAATTTTTCTGTTGGACAATTTTTCTTCCAACTGTTGTAATACCTCAGCGAAGTATAGATAATTTTAGCTTGCTGCTTTTTCGACAAAGGGACTTAAAATGTAGTGTTTTCCCCTAAATGTCTGTTCACCTATATATTGTCATTAATTAGTAAAACCTGCACTATAGGCACTTCCACAAAAGTTACTGATTAATAGTGTAGTATAGAGTACTTGTCATGACATCGTGTTTGAAAGAGAAGCATGTTCAGTCAGCAGCACATTGTCCTTCTCGTTGCGTTTCAGAATGTTCTAGTACTACTGTAAGAGTCAAGCTGTCTAGTAGCTCGTCATTCTATTCTTGTCTTTGTCCGAGAGTTGTGCTGACTGACTTGCGGTGCTAAACTAAAAATTGTACATTTATTACTAAGATAATTACTTAACTAGTAAAACGATAACCTCGGTCTTCTCATCGTTTATTTTACATGTTATGAGGCAAAAGACATAACAAATAGCTTGCTACTTCTGCACAATACTTTATTTCCCACCATGGTAATATAATACTTTGAAACCTGACATATGAAGTTCAAACCAAAAAAAGTAACTTTGAACTGTACCGAAGGCTACAATAAGAAGCATTTCTGACCAGGCCTTAGACATAAGCCCGTGCAGTGCACTCTACCCTTTCTTTTCGAGTACTTTATTTGTAGGATTAAATCTATAGTAAATTTGGAACCGCACTCCTTGTACATATTCTGGAGATAGGTCTAATGATCAACAACTTGGCAAAGTTGCCAAAAACGTGTTAAAAGTGTGTGAACAATTAGAATGTAAAAACAAGTTGCTCAAATAAAAATAAGCAATAACAATAAGCAAGTCTTGGCTCTGCTTGTATTTCAGGAAATTTTATCGATCTTCGTATTGGACACAATATCCTGTACTAATTAAGTTTCTTTGCGTGTTAACAGAAAAATACACTTGTATTTAGCGTCTACTTTGAATTGTGGTTTTTACAACTAGCCTAGCTTGCTAACATGTGAAATCCTACAACAACGAGTACAACTTATGTTAATATTTGCCACATTGCGAAGTATGCTAAGAAGATATTCTTACACACATTGAATATACTCGATGAAAAACAAAAAGTATAAGTAGGAAATTATTGTAAAAAAAGTTCCACATCCAATAAAAGATTTGACTTTTTTCACGGACAACTATTCAAAAGCACGAGAGAGCTTTGTGTGTTTAATTTGACGAAGTTTGTGAATATTTTCTGTGTCTTTCTGATTAAAGTAAATGATGGGAGAGGAACTGGAGAAGCACTTGTTGATTGGCGGCAGTGCACTCGCGCCAGTGCGACTCAACTTTAATCAAATGACATTAAATATAATTAATTTCCTATGTAGGTAATTATTGTTTAGGCTTTCCGATAGCCTGGGTATGGACGATGTGCATAAACTCTGGGACGAGATTAATACGTCTGCGAATAACGTTCACAAAAGTTTAAATTCTAACCAATAGAACGAGACACATTGAGAAACACAGCCATTAATATCAGAACCCTAAATGCTGTGCAATTAAAATCAAAGTGGCATCTAGCCTACCTAGCCAGACATACGTGTTGTAGAAAATAGGTTAGCTTAAAATTATGATTTTGTCTCAGTCGATATTTTTTGTCTACATTTGAGAGTGTTTATGCTTACAGTAATTTTTAAAACGGTTAACACTGAAAACTGTGTTTAAAGTCCATGTAATATTTCAACGACGCTGTTAAGTAAAGTTGGTCATGCTTACTTCAATACAATGGTAGGTTATTTTTCTTTCTTGTTCGTATCTTCATATTCACTTTGACTATATTAAATTGTCATAAATTATATGCGATCAATGCAATCCATATTTTGCCACAATATATCAGCGTCCATGATTTAAAGCGCAGGTAATGTTAAAGTTATTTATAAACTCTGACATCGTTCGTTTGGTTTTCTTGTATCTCATTTGAGGAAAGCTATGGTTTTAGAACATACTTGATACACTTTCTTTCCCTCGAATTTTAAAAGACGGGGAGTGGTAGGAGTTAAACTGATTAAATAGTGTATTGTAGACTGTGGTGTATGTGAATGTGAACCACCACATAGATAGTTTTAGATTAAACAAATTATGTTAATCATGCTAGACGATAAGACGTGCTTGTAGATTGATAAAACCTTGAACTGCCTGATATGAAATATCTTAGAAGACGAAATCTTGTGATTTCGTCTCCACTCTGCTCCTGACTAGCTATCAATAAACTAAGCTAAAAACTACTGGTCCACACTCAGGCAAAGAACCTATGCATTGATTTGCCCCATGCAGCACCACGTAATATTCATGTTCATAGCTCATGGCTCATCATAAGTAAAGATACGAACACAACATAAACTTTTTAGATGAATTTCGTTGCTATTGTTGGAAATTGATTTGCTAAACTTTTGAGAAAAAATTATTATATGAACGTAATCTTTGGATTCACCTTAATTTTGTATTTTCGCTGCTTCACTACGTTTCTTAGTATTGTGCAAGTATCTTACAAACGTCTTATCTCATATAACGACTGAATGCCTGATACATGCCTTGATACTATATCTTCGTGAATATATGCATGAAAACATCTATAAAAAGTTGGCGATTAAGTATTGCACAAGAATGTGGTATCATTATGCCTTTGTTTTACTCATAAGTAACACATTAAGTTTCGCGCCTTCAGAATTTTTTACAACGTCATTTAAAAATCGACAAATACGAATGATCCCACCCAACGAAACTGAAACAACAAAAGAGGAACTAGTTGTTGTTAAAGCAACTTTGTTCATAACTAGGTACGACATGCATTTCCTCTAGATAAAAATGTACATGATGAGAATAATATTTTCATACACATATTGTATGTATCTGCTTTGGTAGTATGTTGGCATTTAAGTTGTAAGGTATTAACAAATTGATAATAACAATGTTACTATCCTTGATTTTGAGTAGAATAGACTTGAGGCAACTTTAAAAGCTAGTCGTTTTTAAGGCATGCAAAACTGCAACGCCAGACTAATACTTTTAGTGCACGAGTGGATTACTGGACTCTGTAGATCCCTATGGCAAATACTTTTAAGAGTTAAATATTGAGTAATGAAACTATCAATGTACATGCCCATCATTATCTTATACGCAATGTTGTCCTGCTGAATTATTCAGTTTTGTGGTGCATGGTTGATGAATAATGAATATAAAATTATTTAACAAAATCTCCAACTTCTAAAGTATTCAGTCTATTATTCCCATTTTTCGCACGTTTTTTAGCTCAAAAAGTATTAATCTTGAACTCCGTAGTCTAAGACTACTGGACCGATAACGTCAATTAACTAATATTCATTAGATATAGACGACCAATAAATTGACGAAACGTGTGTCTTGCAATCCTGCAAGTATCTTTTACTACCGCAAGAAATCTTTGTCATGTCATAGCACAATAGCACAAAGCTCCTTGTTTTGATCTTGTCGACATTCTACCTTTAGACACATTTTTCACATTTTCTTGTCACTTTTAAGGTACACGGAATGTCCAGCGCTATCGAAAACCTAGATTATTCCAACCTTTATATTTCCAAATGCTCAGGAGCACAAAGTATCTAGAAAACTTCGACTAGAATATTTTTTGGGTGAGTTGGGGAAACTTACTATGGGCTCATTTAACAGAGGAATTCACAATTTTTTATCCTTGAAGTTTTCCCGTAGCGTCGGCCAGCTTAGTTATGGACTTTTGTATTGGAAAATGCATTTAAATATTTATTTTGCAACACATTTTGTCCCTACCAATTTCAATATTTAGTAAATTCAAACATAAGGATGATTATAACATTAATGGTTACATGCAAAACTTCATTCGCACACAGAGAATATCAATTGCGTAAAACTGTTCAATCGCAGGTAACATCAAAAGAAACAACCATCGCGCACTTAAAGAATAGGCCTGCTTTAGCGGAGATTTTTTCCGACACAATAACGGCCAATTTTTGAAGCAATGCTGCGCCACACAGCGCCACTGGTGGACGACGTCGGCTTAAAAATCGACCGTTAAACGTTACGTGAACGGAACGTCATATGTATTAAGGATACCCAGCATGCCGCTGCTGCTTCTCTGACTGCTGCTAGATGGAGTCACATCACGCAGCACGACACGCAGCTCTGTGTCGCAAGTTTGCATTGAAAATTTTTCGCTAAAGCAGGCCTATTCTTTAAGTGCGCGATGGAAACAACGCTTATTCTAATTTAGTGCTGAAAATATTTGATCAACATAGTAAAACATTGTAGAAGCGTTATATACCAGGCTTGAAACATCAAGTTAGATACTCAACATGCATATTAAGTATTCAAGCAATTTTAAATATTCTAAAAAACGGAAACGAAACTAGGGCTATGGGTTTTTCTTACCACTGAAAAATCTTCTGCAGTACTTAGAGTTACTTACTGTTAGCAAATATTTTAAGAATTAAACACAAACAAACGGGTCCACGAAGAATCCTAATCAAAATTTTTCATAAATCTGCATTTTTCATAACTATTTATTTATTCACAAGATTAGAACTTGCTTTTGTCAAAATTGTCGAAAACAGCTTCTTTTTCAACATTTGTCTTATTAACAATGCTGAAAATTTGCGTGATTCTATAATATCGGAACAGTCGGATTTCCGAAGAGTTCCGAAACTTTTTCATTTTATCAAATTCGTTTGAGGGGATTTTTGTGATACTTTGGGAATACGTTTGAGATTAGTACACGCATCAACTCAAACAATTAGTCCGTCATCCTAATGCGTTGAACTGGCGTAGTAGAAAAATGTTTCAAAATCCATACTTGATTCTATAATTTTGACACACACCTTACATGGCTACCATTACATTAACCTGGCTGCGAGATCCAAGCCACGGACCATCCAATTAGACGTACTTTAACGTTTTCTTAAATTTTTAAAGTAATTGAAATATTCTGGGTGGCACTATATATTGTAGGTTGTAATATATAGTGATTAAATTAAAAAAATATATTCGTTTGACCAATTGAAAAACTCTTACTGATATTAATTGCAAATGAGGTTTCATTTGAAGAAGGTGTTCACTCTGATCTGATATTGTTGATAATGGCAACCGAGCTGGAAATTTGTTTGAAGGTACTAAACTTCAACAATGAATTGGATATACTTTGTTGTATTGAATGTAAGGCAGCTTGAATAGACACTAAACTTAATGAAACAAAAATGTCTGCTTAAGCAACGAAATTATTAACAATCAAATTTTAAAAGGGATTCCCGCTACCATACTGCATTATTGTTCTAATTCAATACGCAAAAACGCGTAAATTTTTCAAATTCAAGGAATATTCTGATTTAGTAAGAGTACTAGAATAAAAATATTACCCAGCAACAAATGCCATTACATTGATTGCGTTTATGAATGTTGAACAGTTGTTTTTCATTCTAGTTAAACCGGATTCTAGTTCACAGCTGAGGAACTGGTTATAACTGACAACTTTCTTTAGCCAAGAAATAAAATATTAAGCACAACATTGTGTTTGCAATGGAGTGTCTTAGACCACAGTAATTGAACGATACAGTGAAAACGATAGAAGAACATCGGCAGATGGTTTCAGAATTAAATAGATGATGATGTTATGTTATTATTACAGGTACATCTGCTGATGCCATAAACTAATAATGTGGATTGATGTGAGGGTGGTCTACAGATAACCATAAGTCAAAAGAAATCAATTTTGATAACGATACAATATGTGGGATGCGTCGAGTTTACCACAAACTCCTCGACTTATCATAAGTTTGCTAACCTGCAAAAAATGGTGATGGGCGCCTGAAATAACCGGTAATCCTGTCCTGCTTGTTTTTGCAAAGTAGCTTTTCCTCAATATACACTTCTTTTAGTAGCCTAGTTGCTTCTTGAGGTCGCTTATCAAGAATTTGAAAAATTTGCTAGGTTTAGGGGTCGCTTTTCAGTTTCTAAAAATATTTACCGAAATTATGAGTAGGGTATTACGCTTCTAAAAATTTACAAGCTTTTACGGTGGTTTATCAATCTTGATAAAATATTTTGTGACTTTTTGTATTGCTTATCATGCTTATGATTTTTTATAATTTTATAGGTCGTTTATGAAGCTACTAAATAGTGAGTTAAAATTTAAATAAAAGCTTTGGATTTAAATCATAAATTACTTACCATCTCTTACCAAGCTTAAAGATGTTTTTAGAGTCGCTAATAATTCGTCCAAAAATTTTTACTTCCTCTAAAAGGGTCTAACAAATCCCAAGAGTTTGTTTAAAAAATTGTTATTGAAATTTAAAGTTACTCATCAACCAGTTAAATATTATTCCTAAAGGTTTAAGTCGCTTATGCACATTTTAAAAATTTGTCCTGAATTTTAAAATTGCTTGTCAGCCTTCTTAAAAATTTTACCGAATTTTAGAGTCGCTTATCAAGTTTTTAAAAATTCTTACTGACGTATACAGTCGTTTATCAAATCTCTAATTTAAAGTTCAAGTATAGTAAAAATTATTTATTCACGTCATGTGTGTAATAGACTACATTTTTTTTAAATATTTTCAGAATCACAAATGAACCATTTTATATTCCAAACAATTCTATTATCCAAAGTTTAAGATGAATAATTAATTTGTGAACGTACAAAAAATTTATTAAAGACTTCTTATGTGCATTAAAGTTCAAATTTATTCTCCGTTACGCCAATGTTTTTTTTTACAAAATTTATGAATATATTACGCATCAGTATATTTGTTTGCTGCAATTATTACAACACAATTACTAAGGTTCAATGGAGTGTATTGCAACGAAATGCCGTTTGTCCAGTACCCGTGTCCACTACACTGAGAGGTTGATTTTCTACTTCAACACCTTAACTTATCCAACGTTCAGAGAATCATTTAGTAACACATAAACTACTTATATAGTTTATCTCTATTCCTAAATAGTTTTCCCATCTGGGCTCGGCATTTTTTTACAAATTTGTTTGAATAATATAACTGCACTTTACACCAAAATCATCTAAAGGGCGACTAGGATAGCTAGTCAAAAATTAGCAACACTAAAAATTAGAAAAAAATTACAAACACACACAAACATATGCTTGATAATACATTATGTGCATTAAAATCCTGATTAACTCTCGGTTACGCTAAGCATTTTTTTACAAACTTAATGAATATATTTAAGGTGTCAGTCAATATTTTCAAAGCTCGTTAACCAACTCTTAGGTCCAATATAATTTTGTAGAAGCTTGGCGAAGAGTTTTCAGGTGCAGTAAAATTACTTATTCAATTCATGCATGTCTACAAGTAGCACAATGAGTGTAAGTAAAGCTGAGCGGAACTCCTTTTTGAAATTTCAGGTGGATTCAGATTCTGCATAAGCGAACATGCAAAGAAATTGCACGGCCGTATCAGTGTCAGAGCGAATCACTAGAAACAGCCTCTGACCCTTGCTCTAGACCTGAGCTGGGCATGTGATACGAAGCTGCTTTTGCTTTACGTGTTCGCTTATGCAGAATCTGAATCCACCTAAAATATCAAAAAGGAGTTCCGCTCAGCCTTACGCACGTGCATTAGGCTCGATTGAATGGCATTGCAAGTTGAAGCTGTTAACATTTATTATAATAATTCACAGAAGAGTCTAAAAATGTGTTATCTCTAGCCGTTTCTACTAATTTGTTATACACATCTTTTTAATAAAGAGATGTACTCGTTAAAAATATTTGCTAGCCTTATGAATTTATACTCTTCTTCTAATTATCTTTTTAGCACAAACTGAGTAAACAAAATTTTAATGTGCTGTAGTGCTTGAAATCTTCACATCAGATTCTTATTACTGGTAACTTGTTTGAACGAAAGGACACCATAGGGGCCAGTGTTTCGGGAGTGCACAAAGTGCGCTGCCGCATAATTAAATACTTATTAACTACTTAAATTAAATGCTAATACAAAACTCTGCTAGAGCAAATAAAGCAAGGGGAAGAAAAGGGACAGGAGAGGGAATGGAATAACAGAAGGGATCGGAAGTGTGCAAATTTTTTTCAAAACTGTTAAATATTTTTCCTGAATGTCTAAGTCGCTTAAGAACATTTTAGAAATTTTCCTTGAATTTTAAAATAGCTTATCAGCCTTCCTAAAAGCTTTACTGAATTTTAGAGTCGCTTATCAAGTTTAAAAAAATTCTTACTGACGTCTTTAGTCGTTTATCAAGTTTCTAATTTAAAAGTTCAGGTATAGAAAAAATTATTTATAAACGTCATGCGTAAAATAGACTGTATATTATTAAATATTTTCTGAATCACATATGAACCATTTTATATTCCAAATCATTCCAATATCCAAAGCTTAAAATAAATAATTTATCTGTGAACGTACAAAAAATTTACTAAAGAATTCTTATATGCATTAAAATCCAAATCTATTCTCGGTTACGCCAATGTGTTTTTACAAAACTTATGAATGTATTACGCATCAGTATATTTGTTGGCTGCAATTATTACAACACAATAACGATAGTTCAATGGAGTGTATTGCAACGCAATGCATGGTTAACCCCGAGAAGCTTGGGTTGTTGATAGCAAAGCATTGCAGAAGTTTTCCTTTCAGGAACGTCCCAGGGTACGGAAAATGACATGAGCTTGGCAGTAGCTCTAATTTACCAAAGTTGCAATCAACCCTGTTCCCTGGCCGAAGGGTAGGGTAGCAGGCAAATAGACACATCAGCTGGTTTTGCAACTTTGGTAAAATAGCTCTAACGCAAAGCTCGTGCATTTATGCGAACCCTGGGATGTTCCTGAAAGGAAAACTGTCCTCATTTAAAAGCTATAGCTTTTCTGGCTCTGCTTATGCGGAGCGTGTACTTGAAAAAACGCTTCCCTTTCTCTTTTTCTGCAGGACTGGACCTAGTCCTGTTTTGGGTACCTGTCTCCTTTCCAATTGCTGGCTTTACCGTGTATTTCTTCTGGGAGCTTGTGCAGCAAAGCAATAAGGATTAGCAGGCGTAGGTTCTGTATTCTTGTATGCATTTAGATAAACCTTTATTTGTACATTAACACTTGGATGCAAAATATTATTTCTTGCGAAAAATGGGGAAGCCTTTTCCAATAATACAATATCCGGATAGCTGAAATGCATCCATTTTGATGAAATGGGAACTGTGCTATGGACGGGTAGTAATAACTTTGGTAAAGTAAGGTAAATAATTTATTTAACTTAATGAGTAAGCCCAATGCACACCGTGTATTTCGGATTTAAATAAAGGTGAAATACTATGCAGCTGGTTTAACCTGAGTACATAACTTGGGATAATCAAAAAACATTTTATGTTACTTATTGAATTTAATTGGTTTGATATAT